>CAUOFW020001107.1:0-136273 GCA_963454935.2 Ilex paraguariensis
TTCTCAGCATCCTTACAAGGAACCTCTTGAGAAAATCACATACTGTCCTCTTTTGGTGTGAGCATCCTTACAAGGAACCTCTCACCCTCAAGATTTGGTTTCTCAAGCATCCTTACAAGGAACCTCTTGAGATGGAATGAGCATCCTTACAAGGAACCTCTCATCCATGTTCATTCCAACAACCATACAAGATCACATCATCCCAACAATCATCACACATAACCAAGGATTCCATAAATCTCCAATTTACAAGCAAATTTCCAAAGATCCACAAATCCATTATGAGGCAATTTCAATAAACAATTAGGAAAATACAAGAGATCACCACCACATCATTTTCATTACTCACACAAAGCACTAAAGTTCTCAAAACCAAGCTTGAGCAAATGTAGAAAGAGAATTCCATATTTCCCCAAAAACTAGGGTTTTAAAGCTATAAAAGAAGTTTCATGGGTAATCAATCCTAACTTTGTTTAAGACATGCCATAATTGCAAGAAAACCAAGAAACAAGGAATTCCTAGCAAATACATACAAGTATGAGTCAAAACATATATATATATTAGCCTTAGCCTCAATGGACAAGCATGGAAGAAAAACCCCTACCTTGAATCAAAGTTTCAAACCACAAACCCAAGCTCTAATGACCTCCTTTCTCCCTTTCCTCCTTTCCTCTATCTTCCCCAAGGGTGCTAAGGGGTTTGGGGGTGAGAGATGTGAGAAAAAATGGAAGGAAATGGGCTGGTTTCTGTGTTTTAAACACAGCAGTCCGCGACATCACTGTTCATGGGCTGAATTTTGAGTTTTTTTTCCAAAATTACAGTTTTGCCACTAGAAATCTCCAATTTGATCCATACGACTACCCTAAGGTTTTTCGACGTTCCGGATTCATTTTTAATGTTATTTTAACCTAAAAACATTGCTTTTTATGATTTATTTCAAAACTAAAATAAATTCACACTTGGAACATTAAAATTTCTATTTTATTCCTTCGAACTACTATAGGTGATATCCTTACGATTTTAATATATATATATGGTTTATTCTTAAGTCATTACATATAGAAGAATCACTAAACAAGTACATTAATATATTAATGTAAACATATGGGGTTTTACACCTTTAAGGTCTAATAAGAAAGCACAACCCTTTACTATCCAAGGAGCACCATAGTGCAGATTTTTGGTCAACTTCATAGAATAAACTGATTTGACTCAGGTATTTCTAGGAGGTGTAACCTATATGGTTGGAAAGATATACGAGTTAGGGTTCTAACAAAAATAACGGTGCACAATTCGGACTTTCCAATAAAGAGTTATGATGAAATTAGCGAAAGGTAGTCTGCCGGACAGATTTTTGGACAGTGTAGACACTACTTCGTAATATGGACATAACTCCTTCCTCCTAGTTCCGATTGAGATGATTCAAGGTGATATGGAATCCTAAGAGAGAGATCTACAAATTTCATGTTTTAAGTTTTGAGAGATATGGACTGCATCAAGGTCGAAATCGAGCTTGATGTTACAGCCAGTGCACTGTTCATCCCTTTTTCATTCTACCAAATTCAAACACACATCACTACACATATCCCCATTTTTACAACAATTATTTACTATATATCTATATACATATATAAAAGAAAATGCGGGGTGTTACAATCCACCCCCCTTAAAGAAAGTTTCGTCCTCGAAACTTACCTCAAGTAGCGAACAAATATGGGTACTTCTCTCGCATTTCTAGCTCCGGTTCCCATGTAGCTTCTTCCACTCCATGGTGTTGCCACAAGACTTTCACCAATTTGATGACTTTGTTGCGAAGCACTTTCTCCTTGGCGTCGAGAATCTTCACTGGTTGTTCTTCATAGGTTGCTCCATCTTGAATTTCAATATCTTCTAAGTCTACAACCGGCGTTGCATCCGATTTACACTTCCTCAACATGGACACATGGAATACGTCGTGTACTCCCGATAACTGAGCTGGTAACCGCAACTGATATGCCGCCTTGCCCACCACTTTGATCACTTCAAATGGCCCGGTATACCTTGGCGCTAACTTTCCCTTCTTGCCGAATCTAAATACTCCTTTCTGGGGCGACACTTTGAGAAACACATAGTCCCCCTCTTTGAATTCTAATGGTCTTCGTCTTTGATCCGCGTAACTTTTCTGTCTACTCTGTGCTGTGCGTAGTCTCTCCCGGATGAGTTGAATTTTCTCTGTAGTCTCTCGAACAATTTCTGGCCCAAACAAACTACTCTCGCCCGCTTCTAACCAACACGTCGGGGATCTACATGGTCTTCCATACAAGGCCTCATAGGGTGCCATTCCAATACTGGTCTGATAGCTGTTGTTGTATGCAAATTCCACCAACGGTAAATGGTCACTCCAACTTCCCTTGAAGTCCAACGCGCAAGCTCGTAACATGTCTTCCACGATTTGTATCACCCTCTCGGATTGGCCATCCGTTTGGGGATGAAAGGCTGTGCTGAAATGTAACTCTGTCCCCATAGCTTGTTGTAGACTTTGCCAAAATCGCGCCACAAACCGAGAATCACGATCCGACACAATGGAGAGCGGAACTCCGTGCAACCTAACAATCTCACAGATATAGAGCTTGCTCAACGTCTCTAATGAGTCTGTGGTCTTCATACCCAAGAAATGAGCGGACTTGGTGAGTCTATCCACAATGACCCACACTGCATTATGCCTGCGCGACGTCCGTGGTAAACCCGACACGAAGTCCATGGTGATGTGATCCCACTTCCACTCTGGAATAGGCAAAGACTGTAGGACTCCTCCTGGCCTTTGATGCTCAATCTTCACCTGCTGGCACACCGCACATTTTGCCACATACTTGGCTACATCTCGCTTCATTCCCCTCCACCAGTATTGACGCTTCATGTCCCTATACATCTTTGTGCTACCGGGGTGGATAGCAAACTTGGAGCGATGACACTCCCCAAGTATCTCCTCCTTTAGGGACGAATCATCGGGAACACATAGCTTCTCCCCATATCTCAACTCTCCATTCTTCCAAGACCATCCTCCCATCGCTTCCCCATTCTCCAATCGGGCTCTAATCAAATCGAGTTCCGAATCCAGGCATTGCAACTCCATAACCCGTTGTCGAAGCGTCGGTTGAGCTACAAGGTTGAATAGATATGATTGATACTCCGGTCCATCCACCCATAGATCGTACTCCTCCAATGCATCAATCATTTTCCACCTATTTACCGCAAGAGAATTGATTTCACCCCGAGACTTCCTGCTAAGAGCGTCGGCAACTACATTGGCCTTCCCTGGATGGTAGTTGAGTGTGAACTCATAATCTTCCAAGTACTCAATCCACCTTCTCTGCCGGAGATTCAAGTCTTTCTGTGTGAAGATATACTTGAGGCTTTTATGGTCCGAAAACACTTGAAATTTCTCCCCGTATAAATAACATCTCCACAACTTAAGAGCAAACACCACTGCAGCCAGCTCCAAGTCGTGTGTGGGATAATTCTGCTCGTGCACCTTGAGTTGCCTCGAGCCATAAGCCACTACCTTCCCTCCTTGCATTAGAACGCATCCCAATCCTCGTAGTGAAGCATCGGTGTAGACATCGTAGCCTTCCCCACTACTCGGAATAATGAGGATAGGGGCAGTCGTCAACTTCTCCTTCAAGGTGCGAAAAGCTAGTTCACACGCTTGAGTCCACAAAAATTTCTCCCCCTTCTTTGTAAGGCGAGTCATCGGCATCGCAATCTTGGAGAACCCTTCCACAAACCTACGATAATAGCCGGCTAACCCCAAGAAACTCCGTACTTCTGTCACGTTCCTCGGTGGTTCCCATTTCATCACGGCCTCAATCTTTGCTGGATCAACCGCTACTCCTTGCTCGGACACAACATGGCCAAGGAACTTCACTTCCTTCATCCAAAACTCACACTTGCTCATCTTTGCATATAACTTATGTTCTCTCAATGTTTGTAGCACAATAGAGAGATGACGAGCATGTTCCTCCTGAGTCTGTGAGTAAATCAATATGTCATCAATAAACACAATGACAAATTGATCGAGGTATGGCCGGAAGACTCTGTGCATCAAATCCATGAAGGCTGCGGGGGCATTAGTCAATCCGAATGGCATCACCGTATACTCGAAATGACCATATCGGGTACGAAAAGCAGTCTTAGGAATATCCTCCTCCTTAATTCGCAGCTGATGATACCCCGTGCGAAGATCAATCTTGGAGTAATACTTTGAACCCTCCAACTGATCAAATAAGTCATCAATTCTCGGCAACGGATACTTATTCTTCACGGTAACCCGATTCAACCTCCGGTAATCCGTGCACAACCGTAGAGTCTCATCCGTTTTCTTCACAAAGAGGACTGGGGCTCCCCAAGGTGAAGTGCTTAGACGGATAAACCCAATCGCCAACAATTGATCCAACTGCTTCCTTAGCTCCTTTAACTCCAAAGGTGCCATCCGGTAGGGAGCAATGGATATGGGTTCGGTTCCCGGATAGAGATCGATCTTGAACTCAATTTCCCTATGTGGCGGTAATCCAGGTAATTCCTCAGGAAAAACATCCGAAAACTCCGATACAATTAACACCACATCCGTATGGAGTTTATCCATGTTATCTCCCATCAAGCTAGCTAAGAAACTCAAATGACTTCCCGCTTTCGCTTTTAAGAATCTACTACCCATAGTAGGAAATGGATGGAAAGAATCTCGGTTATTCACAAAACTGAAAATTACTCCTCCCGGCAATTGAAATGTAATCCGCTTGCGGAAACAATCCAGTACCGCACGAAAAGTGGATAACAAGTTCATCCCAAAAATCACGTCATACCCCTTCATCTCTAAAGCAATTAAATCCACAATCAATTCGTGCTCCCCAATACGAAGCACACAACCCTTGCAGACTCGGCTAGTACCCAATTGTTCTCCCGTAGGCAAGTCAACAGTCAAAGCATGTTCTAACTTCTCGAAACCCAATCCCAAATTCATAGCATATGCAGTACGTATAAAAGAATGAGTAGCACCGGGATCAAATAAGATTCGGGCCCAGGAATTGTAGAGAAGAATGATACCTTCCACAACGGCATTGGCAATGTCCTCCTCCGGCTGAGTCAAAGCAAATACTCGCCCTTGGTTGGTGCCGCCAGGGGCTTGAGTTTGTATCGGTCGATGCGGTGCAGGCCTCGGTGGTGGTGGTTGGGCTGCTGGTACTTGTCTTGCGGTCTGGATAGGCCCTTGAGGTGGAAAAACTGGGCAATGCATCCGAATATGTCCCACACCTCCGCATGCAAAGCAAGATCGTGGGATAATACCAGCTCTAGTCTGAGTGTCTCCCTCTCCTCGGGCTGTCAAAAGTCGCTGTCCACCTGTTGGGTCTGGGCGACGGTATGGTGTCGGTCTCTGTGCCCCACTAGTGGTAGCACCCGTCCGAATTGGACCTCCTCTCAAGAAGCCCTGTCGTCGCTGGCTATCCTCTATGTCTCTCTCTACCAGTGCAGCTCTGTCCACCAAGTCCCCATACTCCCTAATCTTGAGAGCCACCAACTTCTCCCGGATGACCGGCCTCAGTCCCTGCTCAAATCGCTTAGCCCTGTCGGCCTCCGTAGATATAAATCCTGTAGCATAACGGGAGAGCTCGTCAAACCTCCTTTCGTACTCGGCCACCGTCGTGCTACCCTGTCGTAGAGCAAGAAAGTCAGCCTTCATTCGATCTCTGACTGATTCAGGAAAGTACTTGTCCTGAAATATTTGGTCGAACTCCTCCCAAGTGAGTGCATCAGTGTTCCTCCGTCTCTTGACCGAATCCCACCAATGGTCGGCCTCCCCCTCTAACAAATAGGTCGCCAAGCCAACCCTCAAATCTTCGGCAACTCCCATGCCGTCACATACCTTCTTCACTCTGCGTATCCACTTGTCTGCATCCAAAGGGTTAGAGCTCCCTTGGAAGGTGGGTGGATGTTGTCTCAGAAATTCTCGAAGAACCACCATCCTTCGATCTCCATTTCCAATTCCGGGTACTTCCGCTAGTGGTTGAGCTCCACCATTATGGTTGTTGTTCCCATTCTGGTTTTGTACCAAAGTGGTGAGCTCCTTCAAGCATTGATAGATGCCATTCATGGCATCGGGAGGTGGTGGTGGTGGTGGATTTGCTTGACCTCCACGACCACGCCCACGTCCACGTCCTCGTCCTCGTCCTCCATCCATCCTGCACATCAATTCACAATTTAATTTCATTGAGGTACAAGACATCCTAATTATTGCTTTAATTTAAAGCCTAAGATTTATATAAAACATAGATCATCAATTTTGTTCAACCTAATCCTGCCTTTCTAGTGGTAATCCATAACCTACAGCTCCCATGTAAGACCTAAAGCCTAAGCTCTGATACCAAATTTGTAACGCCCCAAAAACCCCCTTGGGTGACATTACATTCTAAAAACCATTCACCCCATGAGAGCATTACGTAAATTCATCACGACGAAAGTTCATTCATCAACCATTCATATTTTAACAAAATTTGGGCAGAGTCTCCTTTGTACGGGGAGCTTTACCCAAAACACAACCTGTACAATTATATTACAATTGACCACACCGGGTCCACATATGCATAACTATTGACCACACCGGGTCTATTTATCCATCATAAAATAAACTTTCATTCATCATATGCCATATCCACAATGCCATCCCAAAAGAATAGGCCAAGTATGACAAATATATTCCCAAAAGAATTAAATTACACTTGCAGTGAAATAACAAAATACTAGACTTTACATGATTTCAAAATAAACTCTCTAGTCTAGTACAAAAGAAATATAACTCTAGGCATCCAGTTCAGGACCCCCGTTCCCCTCTAGGGGAGCTTCCCCATGCACTGGTTCATCTACTTGTAACTCCTCCTCATAGACGAAATCTGAAAAGATATTATTTGTAGGGGATGAGCACTAAGCTCTGTAGCAACATTCCTTCCATACTCATACAAGGTTTAGAAAACAAGTAAAACAGTTCGGTCTTATTTTCCAAAATATCATATAACATTTGAAGTAAAACCGTGACATTTGAAACAGATCTCAAGTTTAAACATTCGCAATAATTTAAATGAACAGTAAACCCAAGTCACAATGAGCAACCATAACCATTTCCAACAAGTTCTTGTAGAGTCCCATACCTCCACAAGCTCTTGTGGGAAATGCAATAGTAACACCATAATACAAAAAGGAACGCTTATTCCACCATCGATTATTATATTTCCTTTGGCACGAATCTCAAGTTTAAGTAACAATAGTAATAGAAAGGAGCAATTTCAACTAAGTGCTAATAAACATCCATTACCAAAATATAAATCATTTCCCACACATGATATCATATTGTCCTCTCTAATGGGAGCATCCTTACAAGGAACCTCTCACCCTCAAGATTTGGTTTCTCAAGCATCCTTACAAGGAACCTCTTGAGAAAATCACATACTGTCCTCTTTTGGTGTGAGCATCCTTACAAGGAACCTCTCACCCTCAAGATTTGGTTTCTCAAGCATCCTTACAAGGAACCTCTTGAGATGGAATGAGCATCCTTACAAGGAACCTCTCATCCATGTTCATTCCAACAACCATACAAGATCACATCATCCCAACAATCATCACACATAACCAAGGATTCCATAAATCTCCAATTTACAAGCAAATTTCCAAAGATCCACAAATCCATTATGAGGCAATTTCAATAAACAATTAGGAAAATACAAGAGATCACCACCACATCATTTTCATTACTCACACAAAGCACTAAAGTTCTCAAAACCAAGCTTGAGCAAATGTAGAAAGAGAATTCCATATTTCCCCAAAAACTAGGGTTTTAAAGCTATAAAAGAAGTTTCATGGGTAATCAATCCTAACTTTGTTTAAGACATGCCATAATTGCAAGAAAATCAAGAAACAAGGAATTCCTAGCAAATACATACAAGTATGAGTCAAAACATATATATATATTAGTCTTAGCCTCAATGGACAAGCATGGAAGAAAAACCCCTACCTTGAATCAAAGTTTCAAACCACAAACCCAAGCTCTAATGACCTCCTTTCTCCCTTTCCTCCTTTCCTCTATCTTCCCCAAGGGTGCTAAGGGGTTTGGGGGTGAGAGATGTGAGAAAAAATGGAAGGAAATGGGCTGGTTTCTGTGTTTTAAACACAGCAGTCCGCGACATCACTGTTCATGGGCTGAATTTGGAGTTTATTTCCAAAATTACAGTTTTGCCACTAGAAATCTCCAATTTGATCCATACGACTACCCTAAGGTTTTTCGACATTCCGGATTCATTTCTAATGTTATTTTAACCTAAAAACATTGCTTTTTATGATTTATTTCAAAACTAAAATAAATTCACACTTGGAACATTAAAATTTCTATTTTATTCCTTCGAACCACTATAGGTGATATCCTTACGATTTTAATATATATATATGGTTTATTCTTAAGTCATTACATATAGAAGAATCACTAAACAAGTACATTAATATATTAATGTAAACATATGGGGTTTTACACCTTTAAGGTCTAATAAGAAAGCACAACCCTTTACTATCCAAGGAGCACCATAGTGCAGATTTTTGGTCAACTTCATAGAATAAACTGATTTGACTCAGGTATTTCTAGGAGGTGTAACCTATATGGTTGGAAAGATATACGAGTTAGGGTTCTAACAAAAATAACGGTGCACAATTCGGACTTTCCAATAAAGAGTTATGATGAAATTAGCGAAAGGTAGTCTGCCGGACAGATTTTTGGACAGTGTAGACACTACTTCGTAATATGGACATAACTCCTTCCTCCTAGTTCCGATTGAGATGATTCAAGGTGATATGGAATCCTAAGAGAGAGATCTACAAATTTCATGTTTTAAATTTTGAGAGATATGGACTGCATCAAGGTCGAAATCGAGCTTGATGTTACAGCCAGTGCACTGTTCATCCCTTTTTCATTCTACCAAATTCAAACACACATCACTACACATATCCCCATTTTTACAACAATTATTTACTATATATCTATATACATATATAAAAGAAAATGCAGGGTGTTACAATGCTCAAGCTCCACAGGTAAGTGACAAGACTTTTCAAAAACAAGCCTATAAGGTGACATGCCTAAAGTAATTTTGAAAGCTGTACAATAGGCCCAAAGCGTATCAACTAGTCTCAAAGACCAATCCTTGCGATCCGAGTTTATTGTTTTTTCTAAAATTTGCTTAATTTCCTTGTTTGCAAGTTCTACCTGTCCACTTGTCTGAGGATGGTAGGCAGTAAAGATCTTATGTACTGCCCCATATTTTTTCATCAAAGCCTCAAAAGAACGGTTGCAAAAATAAGTACCCCAGTCACTAATGATAGCACGTGGTATACCAAATCAAGATAACACATTCTCTTTGAGAAATTTAAATACCGTCTTATTATCATTGCTCTTGCAAGATGCTGTTTCTACCCATTTTGACACATAATCTATTGCCATAATAATATATTGATATCCAAAAGAAGGAAACGGTCCCATAAAATCAATGCCCCAACAATCAAAAATTTTAATCACTAAAATTGGGTTTAAGAGCATCATATTACGACGGGACATAACTCTTAACTTTTGACATTTTTCACATGAGCAACAATAGATATTTACATCCTTAAACAAGGTGGGCCAATAAAATCCACACTGTAGAATTTTTTCAACGGTTTTCTTCATTGAAAAGTGGCCCCCACAAGCTTGGTAGTGACTAAATTTTAAGACGCTGGCAATCTCATCATCAAGGATGCAACGCCTTAAAATTTGATCAGGACAATATTTGAAAAGAAAAGGGTCATCCCAATAGAAATTTCGTACCTCAGTCACGAACTTCCTCTTGTCCTGAGTGCTCCAATCCATCGGTATCTCACCTGCAGCCAAATAATTCACAATATGAGCAAACCATGGTAGAGAAGTAATAGAAAGTAAATGTTCATCGAAAAAATCATCCCTGATTGGCAGGTGATCAAAGGTATCCTCAAATGTGAGTCTCGAGATATGGTTAGCTACTACGTTCTCCACTCCTTTCTTGTCTTTGATGGTGATGTCAAATTCCTGAAAAAGTAAAATCCACTGTATTAGTCGTGCCTTGGCATCCCTCTTTGTAAGAAGGTATCTAAGGACTACATGATCTGTGAAAATAATAATAAGAAAACCAATCAAATAAGCACGAAACTTATCCAAGGCAAACACTACCGCTAGCAACTCTTTTTCCATGGTGGAATAATTCATCTGAGCACTATTTAGAGTACTACTAGCACAAAAAATGACAAAAGGCTTCCCCTCCCTTCGTTGTCCAAGAACAGCACCCACAGCAAAATCACTAGCATCACACATGATCTCAAAAGATAAAGTCCAATTAGGTGGCTGCATTATGGGTGCTAAGGTAAGCTTGCCAATTAGCGTTTTAAAGGCCTCTTGACAAGCTTGTGTCCACTCAAATGGGGCATCTTTAGCTAGGAGGTCACATAATGGTCTAGATATGGTGGAAAAATTTTATATGAACCTCCTATAAAAGCCCGCATGACCAAGAAAGGATCTCACATCCTAAACTGTCCTAGGTGTAGGCAACTTAGAGATTAATTCAAACTGTCTTCTAAAGGACTCCTAGAAGATGAAGGTGCATAATAAGGTGCGGGAAATGACCTAGGGGGTTATATAGGTGGCTGATTTTCAAACTTCCAGCTAAAATTGGGGTGATTTCACCACCCCGGATTATAGGTATCAGAGTAAGGTGTAAAAGGCTTCTTGTACATACCTAAGGCATTACATTGTTCCTCATACATCCCTATCATCTCAGCAAGTGTGAGACATTCTTGGGTGAGGTGATCTACCCCACCACAAACAAAACATGGTCCAAAAAACTCTACATGATTAGCCACGAGTGTTGGCTTTAAGTCCTTAGTCTTTAACATATCTAGCTCCCTAATGAGCATTTCAACCTTAGCCTTTAGGCTATCCTCTTCCCTGAGATGGTAAATTCCACCACCATTTGGGTTTCCTACAATTTGTGACCTATCTGTGCTTTCAGTAACACTAGGTCCAGTCCAAGTGTGAGCTTTTTCAGCAAGGTCATTAAGGTATTCTATGGCCTCATCAAGATCTTTTTGTAAGAACTCACCATTTCACATCATTTCCACAAATTGACGCTCTCTAAGTGTAAGTCCCTCATAAAAATAGCTCACTAAGCCTCAATTCTCATACCCATGGTGAGGACACACACTCAACAACTCCTTAAATCTCTCCCAAGACTGATACAAAGTCTCATTGTCCTTTTGTGCAAAGGTGGAGATTTACCTTTTTAAAGCGTTGGTCTTATGTTGAGGAAAATATTTATTAAAGAAGACCTGAGTCATCTCACTCCATGACCCAATAGATCATGGCCACAACTAGTATAGCCAACTCTTAGCTCTATCCTTCAAAGAGAAAGGAAAGAACTTAAGTCTCACAACATCATCAAGTGCAATTTGATTATGAAAAGTCACAACTACTTCCTCAAACTCCCTAATGTGCACATATGAATTTTTATTTTCCAAGCCATGAAAATTAGGGAGTAACTGTATCATCCCTATTTTAAAACCCAGTTGGCGAGTATTAGCTGGAAACATGATGCATGATGGTGTGAATGTACGTGTAGGGTGGAGGTAATCATGAAGAGTTCTAATGGGTTGATCTTCGTGTTCACCCATTTTTTCAGAACTCAATGGATTTTCAAATAAAGGATTTACAAAATCTGATTCTAACTCTACCACAGGCCTACTAGCAAATCCATCCAAAGTTTCCCTATATCTGTGCATGCAAGGTAATGGAATACTAAAAGAATAAAAATACTATAAAAAAAAGAATAATAATAATAATGCAGCAAGCTAAAAGAATGAACGAAGTTACCACTTTTGCAGACTGCTGAAAAGAAAAACTATCTACCAATTCTTCTACCGTCTCCCTGGCAACGGCGCCAAAATTTGATTACGCCCAAAAAATAGCGCAGTAGTTGTAGCACAACTTTGGAGTGTTGATTCCACAAAAAGACAAATTAAAAGAATAGTAGAAGAAACAAATAAACTAAAAAAATATATTTAATGATTACTGAAAAATAAAGATTAATTTTAAATGCAAATTAAAATGAAGCAAAGTGACTAACGGAAAAAGTAATCAAATTTGAAAACAATAAAGCGTCGGGAATCCCTTGCACAAATCTGGTATTTTAATTATTCTTAATTCATTGAATAACTGAATTGAGAATTTAATTCCCAAAATTCCCAACCAGAAGATATAGATTTATAAACCAAGATTAAACTAAATTTAACCCTTTGAAAAATCATTTATCACTTTTAAAATACGTAAAATATTATCACTATTGAGAAAATCCAACAATGACAATATACTCAAAAAATAATGTTGCATTAAAGAATTAAATCAATATAGATCAATAATTGATCCAAACATAATCAAAGAGCTAATTCATTCAATAGAAAAAGCATGACTGAATTCATAAACAGAATAAATTCTATGATTATTCGGAGTAGAAAACATCAACAATACATTGAGAATGATAAAACAAAAGAGTTGTACTAATTAGAAATCAAATGCATAAGTTAAAAATAAATAGAATATCATCTACTGTGCAAATTCATCCCTCGCCCTACCTTGAGAATTTAGTTACCCATAAATATAATGGATAACAAAAATCTCCCAAAGAAATAGAGCAAATTGGCTGCCATCAGAGCTTTTCTCCTCCTGGTCTGCGTCCGCCTTCAACCCAAGAAGCAGCCACCTCTCTTTTCTTTTCTTTTTTATTCTTCAAGCTGCCAACCACAAAAGAAAAAGAAAACACAGCCACCAAAGCCCAAAGCAAAAACAAGAGCTTTTTTTTTCAAGCCAAACCCTTTTTTTTTTTAGAAATGTCTTTTTCATCCCTTCTTGATTCCAACCTTTTTACTTCAGCCCTTAAAGCCCAAATCTTGTGTAATTTGAGAAATATCAAGCCCAATAAAAATTATGAGTGATGGTCCCACTTGACAGCTAATGAGTGGGTTTTATACCTACGAATTGATTACTTTCGGCTTAATGAAATTGCAAGTTTTCAATTATTTTATGTTTATTTTTATTCGTTTTGTTTGTTTTGATGTTATTTTTTAGGAATGACCATTTGGGAGGAAACAAGGTCAAAATTGGAGCCTAAGTGTTGGATTTTTGAAGAGGAAGCTAAAGGGCATTTTAATGGAGTATTTATAGCGTACCATTTTGTAGCAGTACCTCGGTTTTCTGCCTTTTTTACCATGATCCACTTTGAATCTGAAAATGTACAAAACATGAAAGTTGTATATCAGTATGTCTTCTGTATTGTGTCAACATTTCAGCTCAATCGGACAGTTTTATCAAAAGTTATGATGATTCTACGAAAACTGGTCCGGAGCAGGCAAAATACAAGGAGGCCCGCCCCAGCGCCAATTTGGGCGCCCCAGCGCCCAAACACTGTCCAAATCAGTGCCCCTGTGCGTGTGTTAATCCGTGACGCAAATTTTGACTTGTTTTGGGCCCAAAATTTAACCCTAAGGCTATATATATAGTAGGGTTTGTGTGGGGATGAAAGATTCTGACTTTTGGGGGCTGAAAACATTGGAGAAAGACCAAGGAATTGGAAGAAAATTGAAGACAAGAATTGAAGGAATCAACACGAAGAAGATTGGTCTTGAAGGCTAGAGAAGGATTAAAGATTGCACATAAGTTTTCATTCGTTTCTCTTACCTTTAATTTTAGAATGATGTTTTTCAATTACATTATGAACTAAATTTTTATTAAGATTGCAATGGAATCTATGTCTAGTTAAATTAATCTACTCTCGTTTCTAGTTATATTGATCTTATATGAGTTGTTTGTCATATTTTGTGCTTAATATATGATTGTGTGGCCAACAATTAATTTGATAACCTAGATGAAATTGGAAAATGAATTCTAGGTTTAGATCTGAATATGATGACATGCGTCTGGTTAATTCTTTTTAGGATTGAATTGCTGAGTTTTTGTATAGGATAAGAATATACCTATATGCCGTGTATAACTTTTATAAGAGTTTGAACTTAATGAATCTATTCCAACTTATTTTGTATAGGAATATAGTAATTTAATTGGAATAGATAATTTTATCTAACTATCGGAAGAGGTTTTATAAATAACTTTGAGTTCTCCGTTAACAACGTATTTTGATCAATTGACTGGAAAAAGAGTAGAAAGATTTATACGAAGCATTAGGGGAAGTTGTAATCTTAACTTCTTTCATCTGGTAAATTCAACCCTTGATTATTTAGTTTAGATTTAGTTTTAAAGTAGTGATTTCTTAGTCAATTCCAATTGTTTAAATAAAATTGAATTGATATAAAGTTAGTACTTGGATATTATTAGAAATAATTCTCCGTGAGAATGATACTCTACTTATCACTTTATTACTTGTTGATCATGTATACTTGCACGTAAATTGTCAATATCAAATTCGGACAAGAAGTTTTTGGCGCTGTTGCTGGGGAATTATTATAGTAATTATTTCAATATTAATTTCAATCAATTTGATCTTAGTTTAAACTTATTTAATTTTTTGTTTTAATTGTTTTAATTTTTTGTTTTAATTGTTTTCGCAAACACTCTTGAATTTTGTATGCTAACACGATCTAAAGGTCAAGAGCTACTACCGCACGAAGACGAAATCGAGAGAAAGTGCTGACACTTGCGAAAACAACATCAAGAAGTAAACAACCAAGAAGCTATGGCTGAAGAAGAACAGAAATTTCTAAGAGATTATGCTATGCCGCTTGTTACAGAAATGCAATCGAGCATTCAAAGGCCCGCAATTCAAGCAAACAGTTTTGAAATCAAGTCGGGTACCATCCAAATGATCCAGAATTCAGTGCAGTTTGGGGGTTTGCCTAACGACGACCCAAATGATCATTTGGTCAGTTTTCTAGAAATTTGTGACACATTCAAATACAATGGGATTTCTGAAGATGCAATTAGACTCTAACTTTTCCCTTTCACACTACGTGATAAGGCAAAGAATTGGTTGCATTCATTGTCGTCGGGTTCAATTACTACATGGACAGATTTAGCTCAAAAAATTTTAGCTAAAGTTTTTTCATCAGCTAAAACTGCAAGGATGAGGAACGACATCACATCATTCACACAACATGATTTTGAGACTCTTTATGAAGCCTGGGAGTGATTCAAATACTTACTACGAAAATGTCCTCACCATGGTATTCCTAAGTGGTTGCAAGTTCAAACATTCTACAATGGGTTGTTTAGTGCTACCCAAACTAGTATCGATGCAGCTGCAGGTGGGGCATTAATGGGGAAAAATTTTGATGAAGCTTACGAGTTGTTGGAGACGATGGCTGCTAACAATTATTAGTGGCCCTCTGTGAGGATCAATCAGCCAAAGGTAGCAGGGATTTATGAAGAGGATACAGTTACTGCATTAGCTGCACAGGTGGCTGCATTGACAAAGAAAATTGATGTCTTAGGGGTGCAACCTATTCAAAGTGTGGCTGTCATTTGTGAATTATGTGCTGGGAACCATCCGAGTGATCAATACGAAATCAATCCGGAGTCGGTAGAATTCATTGGTAACCACAACAGGCAACAATATAGCAACAATTTCAACACCTATAACCCTGGTTGGAGGAATCATCTGGGTTTTTCATGGAGTAATAATCAAGCCCAACCTTCTGCTCTAACATAATCATACCCACCAGGCTTTCAGAATCAAGCTCCACCACAGTAGAAAAGGAAGTCAAATTTAGAGGAGCTGCTTTCCAGGTACATAGCATAGAGTGAGACAAGGATGAACAGTATGGAAGTATCAATCCGAAACTTGGAAAACCAAATGGGTCAGCTCGCTAATGCCATTAACAACCGACCTCAAGGCACGTTACCTAATGATACAGAGATCAATCCTAAGAGAGAAGGTAAGGAGCACTGCAATGCTATTATATTACGAAACGAAAAAAAGTTACCTGAGGTTGTTGATGGAATTCCAAAACAATCACATGGAGATGATACTGAGGGTAAAGAAATAAAAGATAGCAAGAATGTGGAACATGAAAAGAAAGAAGAAGATCCAGTTGCATGTTCTAAGGGAGGCAAGCAGAGTCCTATTGTGCCACCCGTACCATTTCCACAACGATTGCAGAAACAGAAGTTGGATAAATAGTTCTCCAAGTTTTTAGAAGTGTTCAAGAAGCTTCAAATTAATATCTCTTTCGTAGATGCATTGGAGCAGATGCCTAGCTACGTGAAATTTATGAAGGACATTCTGTCAAGAAAGAGAAAACTGGGTGATTTCGAGATAGTAGCACTTATGGAAGAGTGTAGCGCTATTCTTCAAAAGAAGCTACCACCAAAGCTAAAAGATCTGGGTAGCTTTACAATTTCATGCACAATAGGTAGCTGATTCTTTGGGAAAGCATTGTGTGACTTGGGAGCGAGTATCAATTTGATGCCACTATCAATTTATCAGCAATTGGGTTTGAATGAAGCAAAGCCTACCAATGTTACATTGCAACTAGCAGATAGATCACTTACTTATCCATGAGGCATAGTTGAGGATGTTCTAGTGAAAGTGGATAAGTTCATCTTTCTAGCTAATTTCATAGTCTTAGATTGTGAGAAAGATAAAGATATACCTATTATTCTTGGGCGACCATTCTTAGCAACAGGGAGAACACTCATCGATGTATAAAAAGGTGAGCTAACTATGCGAGTCCAAGATGAAGAGGTGACATTTAATGTATTTTCAGCTATGAAATTTCCTAAGGAAGCGAAAGAATGTTTTTGGGTCGATTTGATGGAAGATGCAGTAAATGAGATATTTGTAAGGAGATGTATTTCAGATCCCCTTGAGGCATCACTTGTTAATTCCACTATTTTGGACCACCCTGCTCCTCTAGAGTATGTACAGTGGTTAAATGCTGCTCCACGGGTTGTCAAGTTCAAGCAACAATTTGAGACTTTGGACCATTCTGGGAGCTCTACTGGTGTAAAGTCATCTTTGGAAGAACCACCCGTATTGGAGCTTAAACCTCTTCCAAAACATTTGCGGTATGCATATTTGGGTGATTCTTTCACTTTACCTGTTATTATTTATGTTTCACTTGATGAATTTCAGGAAAGTAAGCTGTTGCGAGTCCTTTGTGAGTACAAAATGGCTTTAGGATGGTTTATTGTAGATATTAGGGGTATTAGTCCCTCAATTTGCATGCACAAAATTCTACTTGAAGATGATGCTAAGCCTGTGATTGAGCAACAACGCCGATTAAATCCTATCATGAAGGAGGTGGTAAAGAAAGAAATCATCAAGTGGTTGGATGCTGGAATTATATATCCGATCTCAGACAGTCCATGGGTTAGTCCAGTTCAATGTGTTCCGAAAAAAGGAGGCATGACAGTAGTGTCCAATGAGAACAACGAATTGATTCCAACACGGACAGTGACTGGGTGGCGAGTTTGTATGGATTATCGCGAACTCAATAAGGCAACTCGAAAAGATCACTTCCCTCTACCGTTTATTGATCAGATGCTTGACAGATTGGCTGAGCATGAATTCTATTGTCTCTTGGATGGTTACTCCGACTATAATCAGATAGCAATAGCACCCGAGGATCAAGAGAAGACCACGTTTATGTGCCCATATGGAACCTTTGAATTTTGGAGGATGCCTTTTGGACTATGAATGCACCCGCAACATTTCAACGATGCATGATGGCAATATTCTCCGACGTGGTCGAGCAAAATCTTGAGGTATTTATGGATGATTTTTCGGTATTTGGAGATAGCTTTGACTTATGTTTAGAGAACCTAACTCTTGTGCTGAAAAGATGTGTGGAAACAAACTTGGTATTGAATTGGGAAAAGTGTCATTTCATGGTTAAAGAAGGCATTATTTTGGGGCATAAAGTTTATGCTATTGGGATAGAGGTGGACAGGGCAAAAATACATACTATTGAAAATCTACCACCACCTACATCAGTCAAGGGAATTCGAAGTTTTTGGGACATGCCGGATTTTATAGACGATTCATAAAGGACTTTTCCAAGATCATGAAGCCTTTGTGCAACCTTTTAGAGAAAGAAATACCTTTAATTTTGATAAAGCGTGCATAGAGGCCTTCGAGGTGTTGAAAAAGAAGCTCATAACTGCTCCCGTGATAGTTGCACCAAATTAGGATTTGCCGTTTGAGCTAATGTGTGATGCTAGCAACTTTGCATGAGGAGCAATTTTAGGTCAACAGAAAGAAAAAATGTTTCATGCTATCTATTATGCCAGCAAGACGTTATCGGATGCACAACTCAACTACAGAACTACCGAGAAAGAATTATTAGCAGTTGTCTTTGCTTTTGACAAATTTCGATCTTATCTCATTGGTACAAAGGTGATAGTGTTCACAGATCATTCCGCCATTAAATATTTGATCTTGAAAAAAGACGCCAAGCCACGTTTGATTCACTAGGTGCTTTTGCTTCAAGAGTTTGGTTTAGAGATTCAGGACAGAAAGGGGACAGAAAACCAAGTAGCGGATCATCTCTCTAGACTTGAAAAATTCGTACAGTAAAAGGATGATGGTGTAAGGATCAATGAATCTTTCCCAGATGAGCAACTATTATATGTTGCAGAAGGAGCACACACAAAGCCTTACTAGGAGCCAAGAACAGCCCACCTATGTTTCCCAAATACACTCCCGACTCGGCGGACGATGAAGACACTGATGATGATGATGCCACCTAGCGAAGTCTCAGGGAAGTCCTCTGTCCTAATTTTTCCTACTTTATACATTAAGGACAATGTTTAGTTTAAGTTTGGGGGTGTTTTTTAATATTTGCATTTGCATTATTAGGTATGCATTTAGATAGCATGTTTTGCACTTAAATAACATGTTTTTATTAGTACGACTTGAGCAATGGGTTGATTAAATTTGGTCATGACCAATGATGAATGGAATTAATTGTCAATTTAAGGGAAATTGATGAACATGTTGAGTCTGTAGTTTGACATACTAGTTGGTTTTATACTATTTGTGATATTTTCATTCATGAGCACATATCCATCTGTTTGGTTAGTTATTATTTAGAGAATTTATTTGGTTAAATGCTTATGGGAGATATCATTGAAACTTCAGAAAACTTATTTAAGCATCATTCAAAGCAAATGGAGGTAGTCATATAAGTTTGGGGAAAACATTGGTTATGATGGGTTAGTTTAAAAGAAAAAAAAAGAGAAAAAGAGTGTTTGAATATTATTTTGATTTGATCTTTCATGAGTTAGATGAAAAAAAATAAAAAAAAAATAAGGAAAGGGCATGTGGTGAGTAGAGATAGAGCGTAAAACGCACTCACTCATAAACACATGTCGAGAACAAGATGGAGCGTAAAACGCACTCGTTCAAGAAAAGGCAAGATGGAGCATAAAATGCACTCGCTTAATAGAAGGTGAGATGGAGCATAAAATGAACTCACCAAACAAAAAAAAAAAAAGAGTGAGAGAGAAAAAAAAAATCTTTAGACCTTCTATTTATATGTTTGCCTTAATGAGTGGAGGTTGATGTGAAACGTAAGTTTATAGAGTTGATATTGAATATCTCCTATGAAGTATTTGATTATGTAAATGTATTTGGGTGATGACTAGCTTGATAGTCTGGATATGTCCATGTATTTAAAGGGTCATGACCGGAGGTAAAATTAAGGAATATGTTAAATTGATAGACTTTGCACTGTTCTGAAGTTTCCCATGAATTATTATTTGTATTAACTTTTGGGGCCATTACTCATATTCATATTGATCCATTGTTTGAGTAGTTGGTTGATTAATTTTTATAGTTTTTGTTCTTAGTATTTTGCTTGAGGACAAGCAAAGAGTCAAGTTTGGGGGTATTTGATGAGTGGGTTTTATACCTACAAATTGATTAATTTTGGCTTAATGAAATTGCAAGTTTTCAATTATTTTATATTCATTTTTATTCGTTTTGTGTGTTTTGATGTTATTTTGTAGGAATGATGGGAAGAAACAAGGTCAAAATTGGAGCCTAAGTGTTGGATTTTTGAAGAGGAAGCTAAAGGGCATTTTAATGGAGTATTTATAGCCTACCATTTTGTAATAGTACCTCGGTTTTCTGCCTTTTTGACCATGATCCACTTTGCATCTAAAAAAGTTTAAAACATGAAAGTTTTAGATCAGGATGTCTTCTATATTGTGTCATGATTTCAACTCAATCGGACAGTTGTATCAAACGTTATGACGATTCTACGAAGACTGGTCCGGAGCAGGCAGAATACAAGGAGGCGCGCCCCAGTGCCCAAACACTGTCCAAATCAGCACCCCTGCGCCAGTTTGAGCGACCCTACACGTGTGTTAATCCGTGACGCAAATTTTGACTTGTTTTGGGCCCGAAATAACCCTAAGGCTATATATATACTAGGGTTTGTGTGGGGATGAAAGATTCTGACTTTTGGGGGCTGAAAACATTGGAGAAAGACCAAGGAATTGGAAGAAAATTGAAGACAAGAATCGAAGGAATCAACACGAAGAAGATTGGTCTTGAAGGCTAGAGAAGGATTAAAGATTGCACCTAAGTTTTCATTCTTTTCTCTTACCTTTACTTATTGATTTTCTAAGATGTTGTTTAATTTTAGAATGATTTCTTTCAATTACATTATGAACTAAATTTTTATTAAGATTGCAATGGAACCTATGTCTAGTTAAATTAATCTACTCTCGTTTCTAGTTCTATTGATCTTATATGAGTTGTTTTTCATATTTTGTGCTTAATATATGATTGTGTGGCCAACAATTAATTTGATAACCTAGATGAAATTGGGAGATGAATTCTAGGTTTAGGTCTGAATATGATGACATGCGTCTGGTTAATTCTTCTTATGATTGAATTGCTGGGTTTGTGTATAGGATAGGAATATACCTATATGTCGTGTGTAACTTTTATGAGAGTTTGAATTTAATGAATCTATTCCAACTTATTTAACATAGGAATATAGTAATTTAATTGGAATAGATAATTTTATCTAACTATCGGAAAAGGTTTTATAAATAACTTTGAGTTCTCAGTTAACAACGTATTTTGATCAATTGACTGGAAAAAGAGTAGAAAGATTTATACGAAGCATTAGGGGAAGTTGTAATCTTAACTTTTTTCATTTGGTAAATTCAACCCTTGATTATTTAGTTTAGATTTAGTTTTAAAGTAGTGATTTCTTAGTCAATTCCAATTGTTTAAATAAAATTGAATTGATATAAAGTTAGTACTTGGATATTATTAGGAATAATTCTCTCTGAGAACGATACTCTACTTATCACTTTATTACTTGTTGATCGTATGTACTTGCACGTAAATTTTCAATATCAAATTCGGACAACAACAGCTGCATCAATTTTAACCTTTTTACTCCATGGGCTGCCATCAAAATAAAAACAAATATAAAAGCCAAATAATAAACTCCAAAAATGTTAATTATAAAGCCCATTTGTAAATTATCTCTCACCAACCAATAATGGAATATTTAAGATTTAAAATATTATAAAATTATGTTCAAATACATATCAGTGTGAATAGATATCAAATTCAATAATATAAATTATATCTAATTATTTTTATTCACATTTTAGTATTTTAACCCAATAATAGGGTATTTAGAATGTATTTTCACGCACTTATCACCACTCTAATGAAGGCATGAGCATAGATCAGTCCCTACAGGTTTTTAAGCATAAAATCATGCAAAAACTTGTCCTCTTGAGGACTAAAGGTTGTTGCTCAAAGAGAGATCCGATTGTGACTCAAACTATATTTTCAAAACTCATAAGTGGTTTAGAAAATCTTGTCTTTTAAAATCAACTAGGATTCATAATCAAATTGCTTCCAATTCTATTTTTATCCTAATCAAGCAAAGTTAAAATAACTAAGGGCTTATCTTAGATGTCTAGCTTATTACCTTATCCTAAGCATGAAGATGTATACAGAGGTTTATGATGTTGCTTTGACACTTTCCTCCTCCTTTCGATGACTATTTCAGATCTTGAGCTTGATAGTATCATGACCATGGAATAGGTTGAGATTTTATACTGAACTCCACGAAATTGTCGATGAAGCTTGAAGATCGTAGTCCTGCACAGCACCACTCAAACCAAAACCTCATGAAAAATATCATATGTTAGATAAATACATAACATAATCACAGGTTTAGAAAGCACCAAGATAAGCATAGGGAATAAGTCATGCAAGTACAAATATATAAGATGTTAGAAACTAACTTGCCCAATATGCTTGAGAAACTGTTGATCTATCAATGTGAAACACATCAAGTTCTCCCCCTTAGTTGGTGTTCAAAAGTCAAATAACAAGTGTAATATAAACAAAGAAAAATATGTGACTTCATGCCAAGTTGACAAAATTTACTCCCCCTGAGTATTTGAACTAACTCCCTCTTTTTATATTCACAAGAAACATATATAGCCTAATCAAGTGTAAATCTCCTCGATTCCTCTCATATGTACCTAAAATATTCTTTCCCTTTTTATCACAAATGTCAACCCAACAACAACATGCAATAAGCACAGTACAAAATTTTGTTGCCCAGTATATTCTTATCTTATTTGCTAAAACTGTCAATTCAATGATGACCTACAAAAATCATGACATAGTATAACAAGAAAATATGAATGCATAACAAGTAGTCAAATCATGCAAGTAAACTAAGCAAGGGATAAACAAGGCACATACCTCAAAATCAAATGTGATTAAGCATCAATAAACAGGACTAAAAGTGTGTCACAACAAACAAAAACAAAGAGCTAAACAAATAAAAGTCAACAAAAACCATAAGTCAACAATAAAAATAAAGAGTACTTTAGTACAGGCCATCAATAAATGTAAAAACACTCAAGCTCACAAATGACCTATCCTAAGTCTCTAAAAGCCATAGCTCAAATGGATGCATCTCCACTATATTTCTAGGCTCATCACCTGTAATGAAACTAGAATTCTGCATCATGTGTCTCAGATGGTAAATATCCCTCCTAATCTCCCACTGATCCACCCATAGGCTCATCCATACCCTCATTAAGAGCATCTATACGGAGAGAAAAAAAACACTCGATTGATGATCAACTCTGATCTGTAGATGACCTAGGGTTGTGTGAACAATGGTCCACTAATATAATGCAATTGTAGGAGGAATTCTAGCGAGTGTGGTACGTGAGCTATAGCCTTGTGCCTGCCTCAATGATGGTGTTTGACTTGATGTACCAAGCTCTACAGAAGTAGTACCATGTATCTCAGCCTCAATCTTGTCACCTTCTACCTCATCCTCCATAGTGTCAAAAGTATATATCGCATGTGTCTCGATCTGCCTCAAAGATTCCTTTCCTAGATGTCTCTTTGGTCCCATCAACTGGTCAGACTCTAAAGCACCAGCACCCCTATCTAAGCAAATACAAGTGATCAAAGAACCAAATGGCAGAGTATCTGTAATCCTCCCCTCATCAAATTCTCTCTGAATGATTCAAAATATCACACTTGGCAGATCTATCTCCAAACCCATACCAATAGCATATAGCAAATAGGCTCGTGATGTGGGAAAAGTGGAAATATGAGTCTTTGGGTAAATGTTATATTTGACAGTTAGATTTATAATCTTATAATCCCTAGTCAAGTCCTTATGGTACCACAACTAGTAGTTCTAACCATCAAGATTGGGTAATCCATACAACACTGATGCAACTGATGTTAGTGTGGTATAGCACTCTCAAGTCAAAAATGATAAGGATCACGTGCTACACGGGGAAGACGTAGAGTGATGGCAATAAGGTTAGTGAAAAACTCACATAACACATCTTGAACGTATGTCGTGAAGTGCTAACTATTCTCTGCAGTATCACAAATGTGTATGTAAAACTCTTTGACCATGTCCATATTTGTAGGCACTAAGGCAGCAAATAGCTTAGTCCACCCTCTTGAGTCAAATAACGAAGGGACAAAAATGTTACTTACACCAACATGATTGAATACTCATTCCACAAGCACAATACATGATGTAAATTGTCTCCTATATAGCTCTCGGTACTATAGTGTTTGAAAGTGAGCTCTATTACTTGAAGCCTGTACCCTCATCCTATTCTCAAATATTGGCAACATTTTTCAAAAACAATCGGTGAAAATGTAGAAATGAGTATGATAAACAAAGATCTAAACTCAAACTAACACTTAATCTCACTCAATATGAAGTTTTATAACTTGAAATGCTTTGAGTAGGGTAGAAACAAAGTGGGCTCTTGCTTGGAAGTGTAAAGAGTGAGTCTTTTCCATTGGCTCGTGATCTAAACCTTAGATCTTGAATACGATCAAATTGATAATGTTTCTTGGTGATCTCTTGCATGTTTTCTTGAAGTTTTTTCTATTTTGAGAATTGTGGAACTATGATTTGTAGTTGAATGATCTTTCTTTGATGCTTGTCTCTTCCCTTAGATGACGCTTTTAAATACTGAAGTTGATAGCATCATGACCATGAAAAAGATTGAAATTTACAGTGAACTCCATGAAATTAGCCAATTACAAATGTGATCTAACAAATATGTTTATTTTGAATTATTTAATGGTATTTTAGTTATGCTATGATTGTTTTTTTAAAAGGTTATTATTTAGATCATGTCTACCTATGGATTTGGGGCGTGACAAATTGTTTGTTGTTATAGGCGTGCTCACTCAGATGGAGAAACACATGGATGAGAATCATTGCCTCATTTCATAGAGGTTGGATTCACTTGATGCCCGAGTTCTGAATTTGAAGACGAGACAAACTACTATTGTGAGTAGATTTAAGCATATCAGGGAACTACTGAAGGGCAAGAAGAGGGTTGGTAAACCTAATTCATATGACAATGATGAGTTTGTTGTTCAACCCAAAGATGGTGCAGGAGAACATGGTGGAGATGATGATGCAGGTACAAGAGTTGTCTGAATTGGAGACCTAGATATAGGACATTAAGGAAATTGTGAAAGTGTTATTATTTATTCATTTTCATTTATTTTCATACTCTATTTTGCATTTTTTTTGTATAGTTTTTCTTTGTTTTCGTGGTATACTCCTAGTCTATGCTTTAAGTTGGATATTTGTTTTAGACTAGTTATATGTCATGTTTGGTTTTATTTATTCTACTCTACCCAACCATACTTGCTAGTTTGTCATGCATATCTCTTGTATTCCTGTTCTCTACTTTACTTGTTGTGGTTATGTGTTTGACACTTTGTGACAAAAAATAGGAAAATTTTGGGGTAATTTTGGAATAAATTCTTATGGCTAGCTAGGGATTAGTTGTATGGGAATGTAGAAAGGAGGAGATTGTTAAAAATACTCAATGGGAGTACATTGACATGAAATCACTTCATTTTCTTTTGTTATTTTACACTTTTTATTTTCTTGTGTTAACACTAACTAAGGAGGAGAACTTGTTTGGATATGTCTTTGCTAAATTTAAAGATTCTCAAGTATAAGTGGGCTAACAATTTGTATATATGTTTCATAAATTTCACTTGCATGTTCCTAAAAAGATAATGACATGTTGCTTCTATTGATGATTTTACGATTTTCATACATGTGATCATACTATGTCATTTACATATATGATGTTTTTCATGATGTATTGGTTGTGCTATTATGTGCAGAACTATGATCTTCAAAGCTACATCAAGAAGTTAATCTTTGTACATTAGATAGGAGATTTAGAGACTTGTACTTAAATGTTGAGATTATTTTACAATTCATTTTGTTATTTATGGTTTTCAATTTGTAATATATAATTTCTTACTCTTGTATTTTGTTACAAAATAGCCAAAGGCAAAAGCTGTTCATTGTCATTGGCTAATTTTGTAAGTCTTGTTGTAAATCTTAACCTAAGTCCATCGTTATGATGCTTCAAAATTTAGGATCCCAAAGCTTGAAGGAAAAAAAGAGTTCAATCTTCAAAGCTGAATCAGAAGACCTCCACTGGACTAGTTGAAGTCATGTATCGGATATTATTTGAGCAACACTCCTTAGTGCTCAATAGGAAAAGTTTTTGCTTGCTTTCTAGCTTGAAAACCAGTAGGAATTGCCCTCTACTCCCTCACCTTCGACAAGAACAGTCTGTGAAACACTTAGGAAAAATTTGAAGAAGGCTAAGAAATTGGCAGTGGAGACTACCCTCTGACCTCTCAAGCAATCTACAGATGGCTCGAGTGGTCTTTCGACTACTAGTGCGGTCCCTACTCAGTTCAAATGGATTGAATCCTTTTTTCATTCCAATGACAACCGCCCTCTGACAATTCTATGATGGCTCGAATGTTCCTTCCTGAATTGAGGTTTTCTTGGACCCCAATACTACTTGAATTTCATACCTATAAATAGGGCAAGGCTCTCCGAGGTAGGGTAACTCTCTAAAGGGCTCTAAAACTACCTCTTAAACAAATAGAGAGTCAAGAAAAATCCTAGATCATTAAGATCCAAAGGCTTCCAAAACCTACATGATTCTTCTATTCAACAACATACATTGAAGAAGAAGAAGATTGTCTGGAGAACCACCGAGACCCGCATAGGTTATGTGCATACTGAGAATCTTAGGCATGTCTTAGAAGATTGCTCAAGGCCTAGACAATTCACTACAGTGAGCGCGTATAAGTTAAGCCACTCAAGACTTCAATGGGTATATCCAAAGGAGAGATTGACAGGGAAGAAAGCATCTAACCATGGGTGTATTGGTTGAGGTATAAAACTTATATCCTTGTAATAGACTTTGAGTTAGTGGATTAGGCTAGGTAAACCAAAATCAATTCTGTAGGTTTTCTCATATGGTTTCCACTTAAAATTGCTTATGTTTTGGTTAATATCTTTATTATTTTAATTTTCATACACATATGCTATTACACATACACACAAACACATTATGTATATTATGGAATGACTCTTTGATTGCTATATCTTGCATATTCATCAAATTAAGTGTAGATTGGTGGTTGGTTTGTTGGGAGGATTAGATTTGTGGATTTGATTGTTGGGCTTGTTGATTAACACAGTCATTGCATTCATTCACTCATAGCAAGTTGTTCTTGTTGAGAGAAAAGGGTTTCAAAGGGCCAAATTGACAATCTAATTAATTAATTTAGTAATTGTTGTCAATAGGTTTAAAATTGGTGTTTGTTCGATTAGAAAGTGTAACTAACCTATTCACCCCCTCTAGGTCCGACACGTGATTCTACATGTATAATCGTGTGAGAAGATCTTAAACACTTCCCCCTCTAGACATCTTAACAACAGTAGATGACATGAGCACATGACAGAAAGGTCTGACTTGTGGATTCTTGCTTGGGGACCTTGTACTGAGGAAGGTAATGGGAACTATGAAAGATGCCATAGAAGGGAATCCTGGTGCTAATTGGGAAGGACCCTAAAGGGTCGCTTCGTTTAGAGGGACCGAATCATATTGTCTTGAGACACTCAAAGGGAAGCAAGTTCCATGGCCTTGGAATATGATAAACCTTAGAAAATTTCACTTCTGAAGTGCCTTCAGAATAGTATAGTTAGTTTTAAATTGAACTACCTTCAGTTATTAGTTAGTTCTAAAGTACCTTCAAAATACTTAGTAATGAAATTGTAAGTTTCAATTTCAATCAATAAACATTTTTGTTTTACAAAGTGGCTTCCAAGAGAATTGATGGTGTATTTCAATGTGGATGAGCGTAAGGTGCAGGTAACATGAGATGAGCGTGGATCAAAGCTTCGAGGCTTGTGTATGATGTTACAATAAAATATTGAGGGGATTAAAGGGGTGTACACAGTAAAAATATAGTAGTTCACCAGCTCGAGAGCTTGGCTAATCCACTCTTCAATGGAGATTCTTGCTCCTTCCTTCACTATTTACTATACCAAAAGGTTTACAAACTATAAGATGTGATACTAGGGTCCTGCCCCTCTGTTGGGGGCGTTACATAGTATTTTTAGGGCTTTTCCTAATTCTGCGCGATCCGCCCCGAGATCTTCGCCATTTATCCAAGGAATCTTCCTTGATCTTAGGAGGAGATCTTTCCTGGATGAGAGTTTTATGCTTTGATTATGACTCTTTGTTGCCTCTAGGGTTTTTGTTGACAAATAGCTATCTCTTTATTACTTCCACTACTGCTTCAATTGGGCTGGACTTTACTCTGGTTTTATGAGCTCTGTGCGTCTAACCTCCGCTCCCGAGCTCATACTTGAGAATTGTTCTAAGTATCATTAGTTGCCCCCCAACTCTTGGTCAAGCTGGCTTGGGCGAGGGCTGAGCTTAAGATGTAGTATAATGGTTTTCCAATCAGCGACTTCAAAGTTTGCACGGGAATTTTTTTTTTTTTTCACATTTAGGTGCTTCTGCCCTAAACCTACTTGAATTGATAAGGGTGGAACAAATGACCCAAGCTGAGCCCATGTCTTTTCCTGATCTCATGACGCCAAATAATCTGCTCTTGTTTAGCGTCACTGCAGCTAAACGGGACTTTCCCTTTTTTCTTGAATCTGATCTCTCTTCTACGGGTCTGATAAGAGCCTTGATGTTGGGACTCATATCAAGAAACGCAAGAGGGATGGTTCATCCTTTCCTTCATCCAGATCTTTCCTGGGGGAAGTTCTGTTTTCCTCTGCTGGGCAAAATTGATGGATCTACTATCAGCGACTGAGAAGGAGAAGGATGAGTTGAAGGAGGAAAACCTACGTTTGAAATAGAGGATAGCCGAACTGCAGAGACGACTAGGAATTTTGCTTTTATTGGTTTTTTTGTAATCTTTGATGTTCTTGAAACCTTGATTTTTCCTTTCCATGTTTGCCGCTTCTTATACACAATTTGTGGCTTTGAGAATCTGGCAGCTGATCTTCCATGTCGTTTCCTGGCTTATGGACCAAAGACCCCCATTTTTGCTTTTTGTAATGGATAGAAGCTGTGAAGCTTTCTCTCTAGTTTACGTGTTGTAGGTCTTACTTTTTGTTCTTCTGAACTGGGAAGCGCATTCTGAGATGCTGCATTTGCTTTAGGAACAGAAGAACTCGTCCTGAGCTACTGAGCTATTTTTATGGACTGATAAGTTCAACGTGAGCTCCAGGGCTCTTTTATGAACTAATGAGTTCATCGTGAGTTCTAAGGCTCCTTTTATGAACTAATGAGTTCATTGTGAGCTCCCGAGCTCTTTTTATGAACTAACGAGTTCGTCATGAGCTCCCGAACTCTTTTTATGAACTAACAAGTTCCTCGTAAACTCCAAGGCTCTTTTTATGAACTCGTCGTGAGCTCCCGAGCTCTTTTTATGAACTAACAAGTTCGTCGTGAGCTCTAGGGCTCTTTTTATGAACTAACGAGTTCATCGTGAGCTCCCGAGCTCTTTTTATGAACTAACGAGTTCATCGTGAGCTCCCGAACTCTTTTTATGAACTAACGAGTTCTTCGTGAGCTCTCGGGCTCTTTTATGAATTAATGAGTTCGTCATGAGCTCTAAGGCTCTTATTACGGACTAAAGAGTTCGTCGTGAGCTCCCGGACTCTTTTTATGAACTAACGAGTTCATCGTGAGTTCTAGGGCTCTTTTTATGAACTAATGAGTTTGTCGTGGTTCCTGAGCTCTTTTTATGAACTAACGAGTTCTTCATGAGCTCCTAAGCTCATTTTATGAACTAACGAGTTCATCGTGAGCTCCTGAGCTCTTTTTATGAACTAACGAGTTCGTCATGAGCTTTTGGGCTCTTTTTATAAATTAATGAGTTCATCGTGAGCTCTAGAACTCTTATTACGGTCTAATGAGTTCGTCGTGAGCTCTAAGGCTCTTATTACGGACTAACGAGTTCGTCGTGAGCTCCCGGGCTCTTTTTATGAACTAAAAAGTTCATCGTGAGCTCTCAAACTCTTTTTATGAACTAACGAGTTCGTCGTGAGCTCCCGGAATATTTTTATGAACTAACGAGTTTGTCGTGAACTCCAAGGCTCTTTTTATAAACTAACGAATTCATCGTGAGCTCCCGTGCTCTTTTTATGAACTAACAAGTTCGTCGTGAGCTCCCGAGCTCTTTTTATGAACTAACGAGTTCATCGTGAGCTCTCAAACTCTTTTTATGAACTAATGAGTTCGTCGTGAGCTCCCGGGCTCTTCATAAGAGTGAATGAACCACAGACTTGCTGCTTTATTAATAATCATATTACAAGACAAACTTACTGAAAAAAATTTCTTAGATGTTCTGCATTCCAGGAGTGGGGTAAAATTTTTGCCGGGTCTGCTTTCATCCGAGGTGGCCACCTCAGGAATTTTTTGTTTTGTACCTCATACAAGATTTGCGATATTGTTGCGGTGAGTGGAGGGACCTGCCGAGGTGTTTACCTCGACTGCAACTCTAGATGAGGTGGTCCCAAGCGATCTCTGACATCTCCCTTTCTTTTGGGGGATCGATCTCTGTCTCTCCTTGGGGACCTATCTCCTCCTCTTTCTCTTCTGGCACTTCGTTCCCTCTTTTTCTCTTCTTTCCCTTTGTCTTTTTGCATGGATGAGCTCCCCACTTTTGAGAGGAGAGCTTCTTCGTTGTTTATGTACTTTTCTGCCTTGGCCAGTACTTCGGCCATGCTGGCCTGGGGATTTTTTGAAATAGAGAACATCAAGTCTTTAGATTGTACGCCTAAACCAGCTATGAATGCAGTAATGGCAAATTTCTCGTCTAGGACATCCACTTTTAGTGATTCAGAGTTGAACCCCTGAACATAGGATCTGAGGTTCTCTTGGGGTCCCTGCTTCACATTCAACAGGTGGTAACTCAGATTTCAGTACGTTCGAGCTCCTATAAAGTGAGATATAAAGGATATGGACAGCTCCTTAAAGGAGGAAATTGAGGTAGGGGGAGCCTATTGAACCACGCCAGGGCTGAGCCTTTCATCGTGATGGCAAAGGTTCTCCAGCGCACTGGATCCTAGTATCCATGCAACTCCATCTAGTTCTTGTAAGTGTTGAGGTGATCTATGGGATCCTTTATTCCATCAAAAGTCTCTATCTGCAGTACTCTAAATTTTAAAGGGAGGGAAAAATGCAGCACGCCAGTGGTGAACGGAGATTCAGTCTGTTGTACCAAGGCATCCATCGTAACTGGAGCCTTGCCTCCCACAGCTTCTTTCATGTGGCTGAGCTCTTGCTGGATACCCTGGAAGCGCTGCTCCCAGTACTGTTCTCTCCTTTCTTGTAGATAGGGGAAAAAATATTTCCTCTCGCCCCCGTCATTATGACTTTGTACTTCTTCGTTGTGTCCATTCCTGGGGGGTATGTGAGGTTCTGGTCCTATGGTTTGGCTGTTTTCCCCTTCTTCATTGACTTCCCTGAGAGGGTCGAGGTGCGGTTGCTCCCTAGGTGGTGGATTGTTCTAGCCTTCTTGAGCCTGTCGCACCTCCTGTGGGCGTTGTAAGAGCTTTAAGAGTTCTTCAATTTTGTTTCAGCAAACGTTGATTGACGAGGCGAAGGGCCTCCATCTCGTTATTCATGGGGAGACCCCCACGGGTGGATTAGTCTCTTGGACATTCTCAGGTTGTCTGTTATTAGTAGCTTCTTGTTGATCTTGCACCTGTGGTGGATTTGTCTAACTTGGATTCATGTTTCGCATTGATACCATCAGTCACTGAAAAATCAGTTTGCTTATAATAGGAACAGTCGTTCCCACAGACGGTGCCAAACTGATGGTATATTTCAACGTGGATGAGCTTAAGGTGCAGGTAACGTGAGATGAGCATGGATCAGAGTTTCGAGGCTGGTGTATGATGCTACAATAAAATATTGAGGGGATTAAAAGGATGTACACAGTGAAAATATAATAGTTCACCAGTTCGGGAGTTCGGTTAATCCACTCTTCAATGGAAGTTCTTGCTCCTTCCTTCACTATTTACTATACCAAAAGGTTTACAGACTGTAAGATGTGATACTAGGATCCTGCCCCTCTATTGGGGGGTGTTACATAGTATTTATAGGGTTTTTCCAAATTCCGTGGGATCTGGCCCGAGATCTTTGTCATTTATCCGAGGAATCCTCCTTGATCTTAGGAGGAGATCTTTCCTAGATGAGAGTTTTATGCTTTGATTATGACTTTTTGTTGCCTCTAGGGTTTCTGTTGACAAATAGCTATCTCTTTATTACTTCCGTTGCTGCTTCGATTGGGCTGGGCTTTACTCTGGTTTTATGAGCTCTGTGCGTCTGACCTCCACTCCCGAGCTCATACTTGAGAATTGCTCTAAGTATCATCAAGAATGTAACCCATCGTTGGGGCAATACGTGGGGGCTTCCGATTAGCCACGAGAGCCTTTGCTAAGGCAAATGAAATTCTAGGCAAAAGACTTGGGAATGCTTGGGCATAACATAACAATGTCATGCCAAAGTAAAGGAAAATATCCTAGCAAAGGCAGGGTACCTAGCCCAAGTGCAGCTTCTTGATAACTTGGGTACAATGCTATGCACAATGACGTAAGCCAAGAGGATAAAGATTAGAGTCCAATAAGCTCGATTAGTCACAATACTAATCGAGAAAGAGGGGTTCGAACCCTTCAAAAGGCAGATCTTTTTTGCTAGTGGAGGGAGCAACATTCAAAACTGAAAAACAAGAATGTGTTGAACAAAAGCATAAAGTTTCATTGATTCAGAAAAAAGCTAAGTACAAAGATGAACAAGAGCTCAGGGAGGCAACACTCTCTTCGAAAGGCTTCTCACTTGGGTTAGGGATCGAGAACTTTAGAGGCCTCGAAATCCTCCATAAGAAAAGCAAACTACTCTTGAACACTTGCAACCTCTGCCCAAGCCTCCTTCTCCAAGGTCTCCCATGACTTTCACTTTGACCCGAGTCGCTCATTGTTCTTCGAAAACTCAGTCACCCGGGGTTGATGAAAGAGCGATTCTCCAAAAAGTAGGAAAATTTCAAAGTTTAGACACTCAACTTTCTCTATGGCAACGAGCCGAGAGTAGTTGGCTTCCTTGAGAGCGCTGCCCTTCCTTTTTTTCAATCCCTGACTTCATTGACCCGTTGAAGCCCCAAACAAAGCATGAACAACACCATCACTTAAAAAAAAAAATCATTTTACCAATACCATCATTTGGAGGTCATTTTGGGTAACCTCCTCGTCACCTATACTTTTAGAAAGATTAGTAGAAGTCGAATCCCTAGCCATGATCTCTCAGCCTTTGGCCCTAATCCTCCGTTTGGTACAATGAAAAAGTGGGAAGATGGAAAGTTGAAAGGATGGAAAGTTTGATGGATAAATAAAACATCATGTTTGGTAAGGAAGGAAAGTAAGAAAGATGAAAAAGTAGATGGATTAACTTTCCTTCTAACTCACCAAAATCAATCCCTCCAAAATCGGAAGAAAAATGGATAGAAAGTTAATTATTTATGTTGAGATTTTTCTTATTTGTCTATATATTTTTTTATATATACATTTATTATGTATACATTAATTTCATATAAAAATACAATGGTAAAATATGTATATGTATATATATATTTTAAAAAAAATTAAATTAAAAAAAAAAATATTTTTTCCATCTTAACTAAGATGAAAATTTTCGACTTAACACGATGACACAACTCGAACTCGATACAAAAATAAACAGGTTAACTCACAATTCGACACGACACAATTAGTTAAATGAGTTAAGTTAGGTTTGACTAATATTTGACACAAGCCCGCAATGACTCAACACAAATCTGATACGATACGACTCGATTATCACCCATAATCTTAGTCAACGAAAAAAAAAAATCACTTTTATTTTTTATCCATTCAACCAAACACAAAGGAAGGAAAGTATATCTTTTTTCTACTTTTCATCCTCCCTACCAAACGGAGCATAAGTGTGAAATGCTAGACTAGGGCGTTGATCTCCTCGGGAGACTCGTCATCCTCGGAAGAAGGATCGACATCCTCAACTCCTTTTTTTTGGGATATGCTTCCATCACAACACATGGACATCAGGAGAAGGTGTTTCGCTATTAGGCTGCTCAGCAGATTCCTGAGCCGCTATATTGCTCAGGGAGGAGACAGAGGAGGTTGGGTAGTCTGGACGACAGGTGCATAGATTATAATTTTTTTTTAAGCGTATTACTGTTTGATGTTATTATTTTTTTTGTTGAACGTGTTATTATTTAATATTACTATATATATATATATATATATATATATACTAGTTATTACTTATATCTGAAGACACAGAGTAATAAAAAATTGTAAACAATAAATATATTTGTATTCATATTCAAAATCAAATCATAAATATAAATGAGAGATAAATAAATTTAAACATCGATTGTAGTGGGGGTAAGAGGTAATGGATGGCACTGGTGGTGGCAAGAAGACGGTGATGATCGTGGTTGTGGTGGGTGGTGATGGTGGTGGTGGTGGTGGCGGCTGCGACAAAGGCGGCGACGGTGGGGGGGACGGTGGCGGTGATGGTGGCGATGGTGGTGGTGGTGGTAGTGGTGTGGCGGTTTCAAACACTATTTTTTTTTAAAATACTTATGAGAAATAATTTGTGGAAATACTTTTAAAAAGTCACTCTAAACATGCCCTTAGGGCCCTATTTTTTTTATTAAATTTAGCGTGTTAATATTATCCGTTAGATTAATTTTAAAGTAAAATTTAAAATAATCTGAACCGCGAAAAGTAAAAGTCATTTTGTTTATCTTTTGATATTTGAATTGTAAGCTACTTTATTATATAGATATATTAGTTATTGTCTGTACCTAAAGGCACAGAGTAATAAAAAAATGATAAACAATAAACATATTTATATTCATATCCAAAATCAAATCACAAACATAAAAAAAAGAGATAAATGAATTTAAGTATCAGTTTGTAATTGGGGGTGAAAGGTGATGGGTAGCAGTGGTGGTGGTAGGAGACGGTGATGGTTGTGATGGATGGCAATGACCATGGTGGCGACGAGGACAGCAGCGGTGGTGGGGGCGACGACGGTGAAGGTGGTGGTGGTGGCTGCGACGACGACAGTGGCAGGGGTGGTGGAGTTGATGATGGTGGTGGCGGTGGTGGTGGTGACGGCAACGGGAGTGGTGGTAGCGGCAGTGGTGGTGGTGAGGGTGGTGACGGCGGCGCCAGCGATGGTGGTGATGGCGGGGCGACAGTGGCAGTGATGGTGGTGGTGGTGGCGGTGGCGGTGGCGATAAAGGTAGTAGTGGAGCGGTTTCAAACAATATTTTTATTTTTAAAATATTTATAAGAAATCATTTTCAAATGCACTTTTAAAAAGTCACTCCAAACACACCCTTCGGAGCCTATTTTTCCTATTAAATTTATATATATATGTGAAAAAGAAAAATAATTTTAAAGTTAGCACAATTTTCAAGTTAGAAGTTGTTATATTTAAAAACATTGAAACTAACAATAATAGACAATATTTATGATAAGGGTAATTATGGAATACATTTTAAAAAAAATTGAAATGTTTTAAAATGTATATTTATTAACAACTATTTGATGAAAACAAGGAGTTAATGAAGTATAAATTTGAAGGTAGTACTTAAAGTCAAATAAGTTCTACAAAATGTACTAACAACCAATTATCCCTTTAAGTATGTCACTATATTCCAGCCAGAATTCGAAGACATATGAAGTAGGGACATACTCTTTAAACAGCAGAGGAGCTAAAGTGTAAGGTAGACACTTTTTTCCTACAATTTACTTGCTAAATTTCAGATCCCTTAATTAAATTAAGCATCAAAGTGCCTCTGGCCGGTTAAATTCCGATCTATGACAAATTATTCATCTTGTCGAGGGAATGTGCACCCAACTCGTTTCAATTGATTCAGTTCATTCAATTTCCAAACTAATCACCGTTTATTTCAACTTATTAAGGTACAATTTTTTTTCCCGTACACAAGCAATCTCAATTAATTTTTTGTGCATGCTATTTGATCTTTAAATATTTCCCAACAAAAAATATACATCAGTTATTAGCGTGGGCGCAAATTCCCCGCGTTACGATTCTTGCATCCCATCTTGGATGCTACTTGGAGTACATACAAGCAGAAAGAGATAATGGGTAGATGAAATTGATTTGAAATAGAATTATAACCCACCTGCAATTTAGAGAGTGGATTTAGATGATTGTCAAACTGAGCCATTACTATTCTCAAAAACAATGAAACAAGCATATTGAAGCCAACAAAAACCTTGAATGAAATAAAAACAAATTTGTAATATACAAAAATTGTGTGCTTCTCAGCAATTTAGATTTTAGATCCATCTCCAAAAAAATGGAGAAAAAAAAAGCTTAAGAAATAGCCACCTCTACACTGACTGTAACTGTTATGCTCCAAAATTCTACTTGCATCTTATACCCCTGTATAGGTATCAATATCTCCATAAGCAATTGCTCAATTATTATGACATATCAGAAGTGCTTTTAGCCATCTCTTTGACCATCGTCTTAACAAAGAGCTCCCCTGCCCTGTACGAGGATCGAACCTGGAAAAGTAAATATGTTAAGCAAACTCTTGTAGAGATTCTGCAAGTTAAGATCATAAAGTCGCATGATTCGAAACTTTTCCAAACCAGAAATCAAGAATTTTACCGACATTTTACCTTCCCAAGTCATAACAGCTGACTCAAATCAGTCTAGTTCATAATTATTAGTTCACATTAATGAAGTTTTCAAGAAACTAAAAATGGATTCAAACTAATTCTCCGTAATACATTAATTCTATCAGACTAAATAACTCATCCGATTTGAATGTCTTCCTAGATAATAAAAATCAAAGGATCATCATTTAGACACATTAGGTATAGAAACTTACCAATGGTCCACTGGCTACATAACGGAAACCAATAGACTCCCCATAATCTTTCCAGAAGGCGAATTTTTCAGGGGTAACGTACTCTTTGACAGTCAGGTGTAATGGAGTTGGCTGCACATACCCAAACATAATAAATTAATAGCAACACAGCTGATAGGTTTCCAATGGGCTAAGATACCTCTTAAATGCCTGGGTGCTACACGGACTAGAAAACTTTTTGGACATTGAATCAATATGGGGATTGAGCAAACTAATTGAAGATGACTTCAGATTGTTTTGATCCTACATATGGGCCAAGTTTAAGCTGAATATCAGCCAAAACGACTCAGAGCATCATGAATTTGAATCCTCAAAGACATAAAAGATCAGCCAGACCACATAAAAAGATTTGGATAATCTACACATTTACATAATTATGAGCCCATACCAACTCTTTCCCTACAAACTCCTCAAGTTGCTAGTCGAGATCTCAAGCCCCCCAACAATAGATACAACAGTATTACAAGGCCAGTAGTGGAAAGCAGTTTGCACATTAGCTCACCTGTAAATATTGTCCTAGCGTTAAAATATCAACGTCAATTGTCCTTAAATCAGCCATGGCTTCCTTCAGCTCATCATCACATTCACCAAGTCCAAGCATTATAGAAGTTTTCGTTACCATCCCCTTCTTACTGAGCTTGGCGTGTTTCAGAACTGACAAGCTCTGTTCGTACCTGCATCATCTAACTAAGATGGTTAGCAGCGGCTAACAATAAACACTTGTTTTATGAATAACAAAGTTCTTTCATAGTTTCACAGAAAACTATTTGAATGTTAAATCCATATAGTAAGTGCATATCTCAGACATTATGAATTAAATAGATGGCTAACACAAAACATGTAGGTACTTACAGTTTATTTAAGTCCTAGAAGTTATCATTAGGAGAAGCCCTCATTAACCCTATTTTCCACCAAACAATCAATCTTTTATTGCATAGAAAGTGCTGGGGATGCAATGCTAACCATAATTACAGCTACCTTTAGTCTTCAACACACCTTTTTTGGCAATACATCAACAAGAAGGTTGCTTTACGTGCAAAAAGGAACAATGACCACACCAATGAGAAAAACATAACCTGTACTCAAATTTCATGCACTTCCAAAATAGAGGAAGGCCTTGGACTAAGATACACTAAAATGGGAAGGATTTGGAGTGCTGACTGTTGGCTTGTGTTTTAAATGCATTATTGCATTGACAACAAATTTGGGTTCCACAGAAAGAAACAAATCAAAGTTACTTTGTTGGAATAAGCTATTTTAGTATGCTTTTTCCTATCCCTAAGATTCCAACTTCAGCCATACAATCAACATTATAAAGGACCTAAGTTTCAAACTCACATTCAAAACTAATGTTCTGCCTAGAGCTGTAATGAGTCATTTTGACATAACATGTCAAATTGAAATTAAGGCCCCATTAATGGTAATTCAGAATTCAACAGTGACTTGCTATCACCATACCATAAAGGGAAATTTCTCCTCCCAATTTCTACAAATAATCAAAGCTAAATTTAGGGTACTTCACAATGTATGTAAAATCAACACAGATAATGCCACTATAACATGCCCATCATATGTTATAATCCATCACAAAAAACTTTTGCTGCGTTATTGGAAAAATTGTCTGCACTCTAAACATCATTTTACAATTCAAGGTGTTTAATATCAGTTTATCTCAGAAAAAGAAAAAGGAAAAGAAATACACAACTTGAAACTTGATTGCGGTATATGGACTATCATATGTGCTTTAATTGATTAACCTTTAGTTTGCTATCATTTACTAAACCAAACAACAATTCATTAAATATCGAAACGTTTGCGTTTTGTCTTTCTTCTTTTTTCTTTTCTGTAATTCGTTCCTCATGAAATGTTCCCTTTTTTGTGTGTACCAATCATCTGTAGTCAAATACTACAAACAGACTTCCAATACGCATAGAGCAAGCACCTTTGATCTTGTCGGTGCACAGCACGAAAATAATGAAAGCAGTCCAGTAATTATATATATGTACATATAAATATATATCAAATTAACATTAGAGAATTAATGTGGATGCATGAGCATCCACTAGGACTTGTGAAGATGTCAGTGTCAGCTAGAGGGGGAAAGAGTGAAGGCTTCACCCAATGCATGTTGGTGGGTGGGTCTCCACTTGTGCATGTGAAGTAGAAGACTAGTTACACTTAGAGAAAAAATTAAGGAAAGAAGAAAAGGTCTCTTGAAAGTTTCGGCTAAGGAAGAGAAAGCAAAGGAAAGGAAAAAAAAAACAACTCCTCTCCACAGTTGGGAAAATGTTGGCCAAGACAAGAAGGGAAAAGGGAGAAGCTTAAAGGTGGAGCTTGATGATGACTTAATGGTGGAATATTGGTGGTAGTGCTTGGTGGTGTAGGAGGTGGGTACAAGAGGTAAGTCATGTAACTTACTCTTCTCCTAAATGTATAGATATAATTCTAGTGTATGTATTTTGCGTATTGCATGTAGATTAAGTAAATGTTTTGTATATATTTTGGGTATTGCATGTAGTTTAAGCATGAAGTTTGGTATGAATTTTGGGTAATGCATGTAGGTTAAGTGTGATATTGCTGTATGTAGTACCATGGGTGTTTCATGAAGGATTACCATAATACTTGTGTGGGTGTGTAAGCAAAATTAGTGTTGTTGCATGAAAAATAAAAATAATGGAATTGTTGTGTGTAGGGTGAGTGTTTGGCCAAGAGAGAGAGTAGGTTGGTGGGTAGCTTAAGAATCTTGTGAATTGTACCTTGAACATTTCATAAAATCCATGGGTATAAATTAGTTACAAGGAAGTATTTAATTTTATAGGAAATAGAGTAAATTCAAGTATACTTTTAGTATACTTACAATTTTATGAGAAGGGTTTAAAATAGAGTAAGTGGTTCAAATATAATGTTTTAACCGATTCGAAAAGAATAGCTCAATTGATTCGAGTAGATAATTTTATTCGAATCGAATGGATTATTTAATTCAACTCAATTTGATTATTAAACTTGGTTCGAATAAACTATTTCTACCTTAAGCAATAATAAGTATTAATACTCAAGTGAGATTGTAAATATTGGGTATCCCTGGTCCGGAGGTGAACACCACAAAGAATGTCGTACTTAAAACTCCGATGCAGGGGTCGTCTACAAGGTAGAATTCCACACAAGGTAAGTGCACTACCCTACTCATTTAATTCATAAACATCTAAGTTTATTTATTGTTGAAGTTATGATTTTTGTGGAAATTTTTCAATTGTGCGATAAACTACTGTTGGGTGACGGAAGTTGATTAAACGACAAGGTAAGCCTTTGTGGCTTGCGTTTATTGCATGATGGAACATAAGCATGTGATTCAAGTTGACTGTGTGTGCAGAGAATTTTATTGGAAAATGTGATCTATCTATGAGACGAGACAAAGAAATTAATTATTGGATTCGAATTGTCTACGTGACAAGAAATATTAAGTGATTGTGAGTCATCTAAATGATGAGAGTTAATTGTTGAGACAAGTCGTCTACGTGACCGGAATTAATTAGATGTTTCAAGTCGTCTATGTAACTCCACCAGTTGTATCAACACTGTCTGTCCCAAGACAGGATAAAGGAAAAGGGTTGTGTTAGGTAGCCGACAGTCAAAGTAAAACTTTGTCAGATCCACTATGATGAGTCCAAACACTGATATATGCATTAATGTTAGGTCGTTCCCCATAAGTGACGCGTTGCGCCTGTCTCGAAACATTTTGCAAAATCAATTAGGGGCGTTGCGCCTACCTCGGGGCATTTCGACAAATAAGTTAGGAGTGTCGCATCCGCGCCCGGGTGCGGTGATAAATGGGCAAAGGTTTCCACGCCATGGACAAACGTGGGAGGTAAGGAAGCTAGTTCATGATGATAGACTTAGATTAGCAACATGGAACATAGATACACACCGGCAAAACAATGGAATTAGTAGACACTAGGAGTATGAGAAAAATTAGTATAGCATGCTTACAAGAAACTAAATGGGTAGGTGAGAAGGTAAGGGAGATAGAAAATACAGGATTTAAGATTTACAATACAAAAAAAGATAGACGAAGAAATAGAGTGGGAATAGTGGTAGATAAAGGCCTAAAAGATAGCGTAATAGCAGTTACAAGGAAAGGAGATAAGATCATATTTATCAAACTTGTATTCCGAGATAATAGAATTAATGTGATTAGCGCTTATGCACCTCAAGTAGGGTTAGAAGAACATATTAAAAAGCAATTTTGGGAGCAAATTGATGAATTATTTTAATATATACCTATAGGAGAAAAGATAATCATAGGTGGAGATTTCAACGGACATGTAGAAAAAGATTGGACACAATATGAGAGGAGTCATGGTGGTTATGGATTTGGTGATCGAAATGAAGCTACAGAGAGTATTTTAGAGTTTGCAATGACATATGATCTTTTAGTGGCAAACATCTTGTTTAGAAAACAAGAAGAACATCTAATAACCTTTAAGAGTGGACCAAACAAAAACCAAGTAGACTACTTCTTAAATAGAAGAACGGACCAATTAGCATGTAAAAATTATAAAGTTATCTCAGAAGAAAGCTTAACATCTCAACATAGACTAACAATCCTAGATTTATATATTAAAGGGCAACATAGAGTAAGGAGAAGCATTAGAAAAATAAGAACGAAATGATGGAATCTAAAAGATGAGAAACTAGTACTATTTAGAAATAGAATGCTTAAAGAGGCCGTATGGAACCTAGAGGATGAGACTAACGTTATATGGAGTAGAATAACGGAAGACATTAGAAAAGTTTCGAGAAAGATTCTTGGGGAGTCAAATGGTTGAAGGCTTGTGGGAAAAGAAACTTGGTGTTGAAATGACGACGTACAAGAGGTAGTTAAAGTAAAGAAAGAATCCTTTAAGAGATGGTAAAATGATAGAAATAGAGAGAATTTGCAAAGATATAAATTAACTAACAAGGAGGTTAAAAAGATAGTTAAACACGCCAAGTTAAAAGCCTACGATGAGTTGTATAAAAAATTATATAGGAAAGAAGGAGAAAAAGACATCTACAAACTAGCTAAAATTAGAGAAAGGAAAACAAAAAACTTTAACCAAGTTAAGTGTATCAAGGGCGAAGATTCAAAAGTTTTAGTTAAGATGAAGAAATAAATGATCGGTGGAAAGACTATTTTGAGAAACTATTAAACGAAAATCACTTAGGAAACCTAGAAAAGATAGAAAATGGTAAGATCCATGAAACTTTCTTTCGTAGAATAAAAAATTCAGAGGTAGAGTTTGCATTGAAGAAAATAAAATTAGGCAAGTCTTTTGGACCGAATAAGATTCTAATTGAAGTTTGGAAGTGCTTAGAGAATGAGAAGGTGTCGTGGTTAACAAATTATTCAATAGAATTATTGCTACTAGGAAAATGCCTAATGAATGGAGAAAGATTATTTTAGTACCTATCTATCAAAATAAATGAGATATTCAAAATTGTAATAATTATAGAGGGATAAAATTGATGATTCATACAATGAAATTATGGGAAAGGGCCATTGAACGGCACCTAAAAGTTGAGACTACAGTGTCAAAAAATCAACTTGAGTTTTTGTCGGGTAGATCAACTATGGAGACTATATATTTATTGAGGACACTCGTACAAAAATATACAGAGAAAAAGAAAAATCTTCATATGGTATTTATAAATTTAGAAAATGCATAAGATAAAGTACCTAGAAATATAATATGGAGGGTGCTTGAAAAATAAGGAGTGACGAATAAGTATATTGAGGTGACAAATGGGTATATTGAGCTGACGAATAGGTATATTGAGGTGATAAAGGACATGTATGACGAAAATATGACTATAATTAAGTCTTCCGTGAGAGAAAGTAAAGAATTTTCAATCACGGTGGGATTACACCAAGGATCGACCCTAAGTCCATACCTATTCGCCCTAATTATAGATAAACTCATTAGGCACATTCAAGATAATGTCTCACGGTGTATGCTATTTGTAAATGATATTGTATTAGTAGATAAAACTCGAAGGGGATTAACAATAAGTTAAAACTTTGGAGAGAGACACTCGAGTCGCAAGGGTTTAAAATAAGTAAGAGTAAGACTGAATATATGCAATACAATTTTAGTAATAAAAGAAATAGACATAGTGAAAAAGTTAAAATTGAAAATCAAGAAATACCAACAAGTAAACAATTTAGATATCTGGGATCGATTATTAAAAATAATGGAGAAATTGGAGAACATGTACCTCATAGAATCAACGCCGGTTGGCTTGAGTAGAGGAAAGTCTCTTGTATATTATATGATAGAAGGATACCAATAAAATTGAAAGGTAAGTTTTATCGAATAGCTTATAAGGACAACAATATTGTATGGGACAGAATGTTGGGCAACTAGGAAACAGCATATTGATAAAATAAGTATAGCGAAAATGAGAATGTTAATGTGGATGCGTAGAAAAACTAGAAAGGAAAGAATAAGAAATGACTGTTTTAGAGAAATGGTAGGAGTAGCACCAATTGAGGATAAGTTAAGAAAAAATAGATTAACATGGTTTGGTCATATTTAATGGAGGCCAATAGAGGCACCGATTCGAAAAAGTGAAATAATTTTTCTTAATTGTATTAAAAGTATGGGTAAACTTAAATTAACATTGAATAAAATAATAAGAAAAGATATTAAAATATTTAACTTAAATGAGCATATAGTGCATGATCGAAATGAATGACGAAAACAAATTCATATAGCCAATCCCAAATGATTGGAACATAAGGCTTAGTTTGGTTTGATTTCAAGTCATCTACGTGACAGAAATTAGCTATGTGATTCTAGTTGTCTAGGTGACGAGCATCTGCATGACGGGATTTAATTATGCGGTTGAATCCTTTAAGTGACGAGAACGAGAATTAACCGCATGCCTTGGGTTGTTCGAAGGAAGAAAACTATTGAGGTGGTTTGAGATGCCTGAGGGACAAATGATATTTATGTAGTGATAAAATCTTGCAGTATATGTTGCCACGGTGGCAGAGTGGTTATTTCTTTGTGAGGTCATAGAACAAGACAAGATCTCTCATTTAAATTATGAGGTCTGTGGATGATGTATTTCTTACAGATGAGTTATCGTATTCTGTTAATTCCTATTATATTTATGAGAAGTTACGGGATATTTAAGGATCAAAATTTCGTTTCGGTATATTATTTCGGTCACTTAAGAAACGAAAATGTTTCAGCATGTTTCGAAAATATTTTGACCTGTTTCGAAAACATAATGAAAAAAATAAAAAATTTAAAAATTATTTTTTCAAAATATTGGTCGAAATATACCAAAATATTTTAAAATATATTAAAATATTTTGAAATAATTGTGCAAATGTATTGAAATATAACAAAATATTTCAAAATATTATGGAACATGAAGAATTAGAATTTTAAAATTATCACTGATTCGTTTCAGTCTCCTTGAAAATGGAATCGTTTCGAATATTTTGACCGCTTTGAAACAATATTTTGATCCTTATAGATACTTACTGAATTTTTTTTCTTAAAATCCTTTCAGGTAACTTGAACAGAAGCCTGAAGTCCACTGTCGAGTCTAGATGACCAGTCGGGAGTTGTCATGGGAGGGGCTCAAGTCTGTTCTTTTTCTTTTAGCTATGCATATAGCTTTAGTATTTTATGGCATATAAAATGACACTTTATGTTTATTTTCTTTTGGGATTGTATGGTTACAAGCCGGTGTGCTCGCACTTGTGTGACTTTTTATTAAAATAGACAATGATATAATTTTGCCAAGATTTGCTTATAAATATTAACAACAAGTTGCAAGACTAAGTGAGTTATGTCTAAATTATAATTTCAATTCTAAACCCCTGTACAGGGTGTTATAATTTTTGGTATCAGAGTGTAGGTTGATAGGTTCTTTAGATAAGTGCGTCTAGGTTTGCAATGGACAAGATAGGATGTTGGAAGTCAGTTAGGATGCGATACGTAAGAGGGTGATCATGTTAAATAAATATGAATAGTTCTTTGTGTTGCTTTGTAATATTGTAGCCATATGAATTATTGATTTTATACATAATTTGAATTGCATAGAAATGAAGTATTTGTTGTATGTTTTCCCTTTCATTATGTTGAGAGATAGGACAGACAATGATATTAGGGATACAGATTGGTGGTGATTAATTACAGAACTATTTAACATCAAATATGTTTGTAATAATACTGTTATGGATAGGATAAGCTTTATGATTGTAACCCAAGGGGAGATATGTGTGGGTAAGTATGGAAGGCAATTTATTCTTGTGCCTGTATGATTATTATTTTTGGTTTAAAAGTGATCAAGTATAGTGGAAGAAGAATTGAGTGGGCTTAAACTACTTGATACATTATCGCATATCGGCTTCAAAATTTAGCAAATTATAATGCTTGGGCAAATGATGTCTTAGATTGGTGGAAAATATGTATGGAAAATTAATGGGCCAAAGAGAGCTATACAGGGGTATACATCTTGCTTAGGTGAGTTAGTACAGATAGATGTGGTTTTATTAGGTTACGGATGTGGTAGAGTAAAGTGTGCAACGGGTGACTGTCCAGCAGAGTTCATTAAGTCGCTATCAAGGGTGATAAAATCTTTCATAGTAAGGAGTTATGAACAATTTGTTAGTATATCTAAATTATATACAAAAACATCTTGTGATGACACAAGGAAATGTTTATAAGTTGTTTAGGGTGATGAAGAGTGTGATTACTCTTTTTGATGGTGATATATGCAATGTGATTGAGCTTGATTTTATGTACTCATTTTTTGTACGTGCGTTTATTATGTTTAGGGATTAACCCCCTACATGTGTGTATTGGGTTTGTTTAGATTCACGCCAAAGGGTAGTATGATGCTCTTAAACATTGATTGTGGGTTGGGAGGGGGCTATGTTAAACGTGTGAAAGAATTGAGAAATTCTTGATAAACTTGACTTCTCTTTATACTTGAGATTCTTAGTTAATAATGGCAATGGATATGTTATCTATTTATTATAGCATGATGAATTGTTTAAAGAAAGGGGTCTATGAGATGAAGGTTATCTATGTGATGTTACCACCTTTCGATATATGTTGCCTGGGAGGCAGAATGGTTATTTCTTTGTAAGATAGTAGGGCAACGAAAAAAGATTCCATGTTAAAGTTACAGGATAATGAATAATATATTCTTGCAGAAGAACTTATCATACTCTGCTAATTTCAAACGAGAACTAGAAATGTGCCAAGACGAGAATGCCATAAATAAAACCCATAGGTCCTAGGACCACAACTAGAACATGCAATTTTTCTAGAACATACAACTCTATGACATGTCCTAATTAATTTCTTAGAATGAGGATCTTGCACGATACAACCAATGGAGAAAAAATGAAAAATGAGACCAACATCACAAAGTTGACTAACAGAAATTAAGTTCAAAGATAATTAAGGAATAAAATAAACATCAAAAAGAGATAAAAGTGAAGTCATAATAGATCTGACGCCTGCCAATGACATTCGAGTACCATTAGCAACCATAACAGTAGTAGAGGAGCGAAGAGATGAAGTAAAAAGAAACAAAGATGGATCATTAGTCATGTGATGTGTCGCACTAAATCAAATACCCAAGTAAACAAGATATACCTGAAATAGTCGACGAAGACAAACCTATAGGAGAATGAACATATAAAGCATCCACATATGATGTAATTGCTTAATTCCCACTTACCATAATCATATGTACAATCACAGTGGCCAATCTTAATCACAGATTAAAGTAACTTGAAAATTTGAGATTGATGCTGAAAATGGAGAAAATTACGAGGCTGATTCTGTAATTTTCAGAAAATTCTGAGCTATTTTTTGTAATTTTTAAAAATTTGGGGGCTGTTTCTTTAATTTCAGAATATCCTGGGAGCAGGTTCTGTAAATTCTGCACATTCTGGGGCAAATTATGTAATTTCAGAACATCTAACCAAAACCCTAGCAGCATACACCGTTCACCGTAACAAAAACACTATTTCACGAACACTGTACATGATCACTGTTCATATGCACTGTTCACTGTTCATGTACTTCATGCTAATTTCAACTAAAATCCAAGAAAGAGAGAAGAAACCTTACTCTGATACCATAAAAACATAGACCAATTAGTGTAAAGAAAAGAGTTCACACGTAGAGAAGATAGAGAAAAAAATCATATGCTGCACGAATATTCATAATTATGAAAAGTGAGTACCAGAGACAATATACAAGGAACCCTACAATAAGGAAAAGATTAGACTACCCTTAATGATAAATAAATATAATTACACTCTGAACACTATTAAACTAAGCAACCAAGGCATAACCCGGGCATTCTCCACTGTCCACTACTAAAGGAAGAGCCTGACTCACGAGGCATCTTAGTCTCCTTTATCAACTGCCAATCCAAAGAGATAGCCTAGACTAATAAGAACCAAGCTCATGATCATGCTAAATAATTACTTACATCCAACTTCTCTAAACAAATTCGAAGAGATGGGATTTATTCGCAAGTGTTCTTAGATGTCTCAACGACTTCCTAGGATAGCGCAAAAATGGCAAATAGTCAAAAGAAATTACAGTCCGAAAATGCAAAAATACCTAAGAACTTAAGGAGTGTTAATCCAACAAGGCGAAAATGCCCAAAAACATAAAATTAGGGGTGTTAATCGAGATCCAAGCTTAAGTTCGGCCCGACTGTGAAGAGGCTTGTATGGAGTCGGCTCGGGCTCGACCACCGAGCCTAAATTTTCATTCAAACTCGCATTGATAAGAGCTCGTGAGCTTTCGAGCCTTAGCTCGAGCCAAAACTGAGTTCACTTTCTTCTCAAAAAATTATACCCTAGATCATTCAACTTAAGAGTAAAAACCTTCAAATAAAAGCCTAAAATACTCAAAACCAAAGCCCCGGGTGAGAGAGTCTCAAAGGAAAAAGATTAATTTCAATGGTGTTGGTGTTGACACTTATCAAAGACAGTGGTGGTGATGATGGTGGTCTTGTTCAGTTTCATGGCCAATTTTCAAGAGACAATGGTGGCAGAGCAAATCTAAAGGGTAGGGAACTGCAAGTCGCATTTATGTAAACAGATCTGGAACAAAAAAAATAGACAAGGCAGAGAAGAGGGGAGTGAGAAAACCCACGAGACTTGTGAACCATAGCTAAGAGAGAGGGGAAGGCCAATCTGAAACCAAAAGGAGGAGAGATAAACAAAGTGAGAGAAATCACAAGACAAAAGAGGGAGAAGATCTGAGATACATTAAATGAGTAGGTGTGTAATAGTCAAAGTGTGCGTCTTCTGAAGACAAAAAGGGACAAATGAATGTCTTAGCTGGTAGGTATTTAACGTACTAAAAAGCGGCTCTGGCCTGACTCAGTTTGGCTCGTATAAAAAACGAGCTTAAACAATGATCAGATTTGGCTCATATCATAATACAAGTGAGTTTGTGGAGCCAAAAATTAGCCAAGCCAGAGTAGCTCAAATCGTTTAACAGCCCAACATATAATGCAAGCCTCCAAGGACATACTACCCATCTACATTACCAAAAACCAAGGAATATGCAATCTAATGGTCAAAATAATAGTTCACCACCAAAGTACAGACTGTTGAGCCTCAAATCTAACTATAAACCATGCTAAACCTGATCAAATATCGTCCAAACTCACTAAGCACTAATCAAGTAGTCAAAGTGCTCTTAAATGGCCATACTACATGTTCAGCTCACAAAAGACCGAAAATCACTTGAAATTCAAAGAATATGATTGAATGTTTCAAAAAAATTATGGAAAAATAACATAATTACTAGAAAATATTGACAAATCAAACCATTAAATTTTAAACCAAATATGATCAAGTCAATGATGATATCAGCATACCGTGAAGCCTTTCTAACTAGCTCCTATGAGCTTTTATGTCTTAGGTTTCAATTGGCACTCGGATACTAAGTTAGATTTGGACCATTTGGAAGTTACAGAGTGTGGAAGAGAAGATAAAGGTTTGACAAAGAAAAGAGAGGAAGAAAAGGAATCTTCAAAGAGTAATGTATTACGTCACATACTACACTCTTGGATTCACATATAAGTATAAAGCTTATATAAGAGTACAGAAGTACCTCTAAATCAAAATAATACGCCACGATATTGAGAAATTAGAAATGCAAGAGCGAATGGTTTAGAAGTCAAAATTTGAACTCCGGTTATAGTTGTCCGAGGGCCCAATCTCCCAGTCTCCCACTCTCTCTTTCTTCCCCCCCCCCCCCAACACACACCCACCCTCCCTACACCCCACACTACATCTACAACCTTTACTCAACCCAAAGTCATATTTAAATTTGAGTAAAAACATATTAAAATAAGCCCAATCATTTACTTAAATTCATACCAAATGAAAACGGGCTCAAATGTTCACTCAAATTAAGGAAGACTCAAATTTTTACTCAAGTCTCCAATAGTTAGATTTCAACCGTCTTTTAAGATTGAACGGCCATATTTCACTCTCTTCTATGTATCTCTCTTCTCTATCTTTATTTTTTTTTTTTCAATTTCTTTGTAAGCCCATCAATAAATTCAAAAAACATGAATTTATCAAACTCAAATCATTGACCAAGAGCATCATTTATCAAGTTTAGAGTGGATGTTGTTCTTTTAAACTTTAAAAATCGAGTATTATGTATATTTTTAACTCAAAAAAAAAACACAAGAAGTATCATGACAAAAGATGAATGATATTCGCTTATTTTAGAAAAAGTTAAAATGTGATGAAAATAGGGAGGGAAGAAGATTTTATAGTGATGGGATAAGTAAAATGAAAAGGCGTTTTGGAGGGAAAGAAGTAGGAAAAAAGTGTTGAATGGAACTGTGGAGAATTTAAGAATTTTTGTTAAAAAAAATTGAGTGAAAATTTGAGTTTATCCATTGAAATGTTTTGTATCAAATTGAACTTTTTACTCAAATTTGAGTAAAAATTTGGATCATGGTTGGAGATAGCCGATTTCAAAGCTAATAATAAGCATTGGGTTTAACCAAAACAAATATAAAAAATTTCAAACAATGAACTCCACTAGAAACATTTTGCACGGGGAAATTGGGAAAGATTCATGTTAGAACATAATTTGTAAGCCAGTAAAAAACTAGTTCTGTGATTTGAGGATCTACTTCTGCCAAACATAATTGAATAGTACCTAACTAGCAACTACCTTGAAATCAACAATAGCTTGTATGGAATTGAAATGTTTTGGCCCTTCTGGGCAACCAGGAGTTATAGATTCCTGGGAACCAAGTTGCAAATAATAAGCTCCTCTAGAAATATTCTTTCAAGGGAAAACTGTGAATCAAGGTATATATTAATATACTTGGTAAGCCAGTAAAAAGCTAGCTCCGGGACTTTGGGGATTTAGTTCTTCCAAAAAGTATCTAACTAGCAACTGCCTTAAATCCAACAACAGTTTGTGTGGAATTAGAATATACTGGACAAACAAGAAGTAAAGGTTCACCCGAAACAAAAATAGAAATGACTTTTCCACAACTCACCCAGCACGGGGATCTCTTACGATTCGCTGAAGGCGTTTCACAGTCTCAACGTTGTGTGCAAAAACGTCTAGTCCTGAGTGTGTCAAAGTTGATACGGCATTTAAGTCACAGCGAAAATCAGAAGTCAAGCACTCAACCATAATCTCAGGATTAAGTCTCTGCCACGAGAGCAGAAAAGATGCAAATCAGAACTGTTGTCCGTATTCCAGTGACTTTAAATTTAGATGAATTGCCAATGATTGAAAACCAGAATATTTAACGAAATTGTAGAAATGCATATACCTTCATAGCTTTAACAGTTTCAGCAAAATGACCAGACCCACCATCAGGTAGATCATCTCGATCGACACTGGTTAGAACAATATAATCAACTCTGCAAAATAAAAACAAAGAAGTCGGCAATTACACTGCAACATGCAAGGCCCAATACATACAAGGATGCGAAGCTAACTTAAAATTCAACGGGAAGACGTGACAAGGAAAATTGCCCCATGTGTGCTGATCAACCATTTTAAATTGCTTGAGATTATTATTCTGAGTTCAAGGTATTCAAAATAGTGAGATATTTTGGATATCTCTTAAGTGGATAAAATAGAGAGACTACGTTTGATCCTCCCTTATTATGACAATGCAGAAAAAGGACGTCCCACTTTTAATTAAGAACATTTGGAAATTTAAAACCTTCTTCATTGTAGAACTTAGGTCAGATTTTTAATGACAAAAATTTTTTTTGTCTCATTAGTGCTCATAGTAGAACCTGGCATACTAGGAAGCACGAATACTTTTCACAGGGGTGTCGCTGCGGTATCGGACACATGTCCGATACAGACACGGCCGGACTCGTGTCCAACACAGCTAGAAGTGTCTTGAATGGTGAACTCAGGGGGACACGGCAAGGATACATCTAGGACACGGTAAAAAAAAATTATTAAAAAAAACAACTTTTAACTATTAAAAATATATTTTTTTTAATATATTTTTTGTTACGTAACTTATATACTATGAATGTTAATAGATGCAATGATATTTGATGAAAATAGTGGATATTTAATTTGATCTATTTCAATTTTAATTAAAAAAATAATATTTGCTAGGTCTTATTATTAATATTATTATAATATATGTTTTATTTTTAATATATTACAACTCTATTATTATTTAAAAAATATATTATATTATTTTAATAGTCGTATCCTTACCGTACCTGTGTCCCATATTTTTTAACTTTGTCGTATCCCCGTATCCGTATCATGTCGGATAAGACATCCGTGTCTATATCTGTGCTTCCTAGCTGGTATATATTTTAGTTATTATTGGCATTTATTATAGGAAATGAACAATAGTGTGTTGTGATGTAGTTTTGCAACAAAGAAAATGGTAGCATACGGATCTACTAGAGTTTTATTGTGGTTTTGGCATATGTAGTTGAACAACAAAACCTAGATGCTTATCATCTAGATGTTTATATGATGTCTTAATCTAGACTCGTACAAAAGGCTAAGGGGTACTAAATTCACTGAAATTGTGAGAAAAGCATTCGTTGCGCACTGCAGGTATTTAATTGTAAACTCATCCGCACAATTGGTGAATGTAGTTCAAGGCTTAAGATGGTTAGATGATGGGCCTTAGATTACTTTGCCGTAACAAGAGCTAGTGGTTTTCTATGTTTATTCCCTCTGATCTAGCATTGTGGTTGTCATTCCAGTCAAACTGGAGATCCTAAAATAGATTCTACTTTCTCCAAAAGGAAAGTGATTAGTTCTACTCTTGATAAAAGAAGAAAAGTATCATGATGTCCAAGTTCTGTAGTTTCCAAGATTAAGGGTAATCTTGAAAATTAATGGTGCAGCAAACAAAATACATTAACCATTGTAAACAACACTGACCAAAGAAGAAAGGCTTATCCCCACAGGAGTGTGCTTCCAATGTAAAGGCAACAAAAAGATTCTAAATTCCCAGCATTGCACCCAACCAATGCAGGGATCTAGCTGGTATATGAAAAAGGTAGCACATTACCGCTGAACATCTAGCTCTTCATTTTAATGTCCAAGACAACAGGCAAAGAACCCCCCTTCGCATTTACCATTGAAGGCACCAAGATTTTTAAGATAAATTGGTGCATATAACAGGTATTCAGCAGTGGATAGATAATGTCAAAACAATTTCAAAGATCAAATTTCAAACAATTGTGATAAAATAGAGATTTTTTGTGGGACCTTGCAGGAAGAATATTGATTGACGAACTAATATTTGAGAAGGGCACAACAAATTTGTAAATATTTGTAAATCAGGGATGAATCTAATAATAAAGGGGATTTTGAGTGGTTGCCCCTAGTACTAAATAAGGGGACTTTCATCATGTTTCTAAGTAATGGACATATAAAACTTCAACTTAGTGCTACTGTTGCAAGTTTTTACAATTGTTTTTGCAGGTGAAGGCACTTCACTATAAAGTCCTCATTTTAATTTCCTTTTAGGTTCTAATTTTTTGTTTCCATTTTGATCAGAACTTGAAACCGAGATGTCCATTTTTTTTGGTAGATAAATTCACTGAATGTCTTGAGAATTGCATAGTATATGTATTTAGCTAATAGTAAACAAAAGGAAGAAGCAATATCTAGGACATACCCCCAACTAGCAATAGCCTTAGCAGTATTCTCAGGTTCCATAGGATCAGGTGGGGCAGGGTTCCTGCTGGTTTTGACTGCACAAAATCTGCAGCCACGTGTGCAAGTATCCCCAAGAAGCATGATGGTGGCTGTGGCTATACCATCCCCACCTCCATTCCAGCACTGCCCCAAAAATAATGCAACCATATAAGAGTAAAAGCAAGCATAGAGCATAGGATAAACTTTGAGGCATATGGTGTTGAATGGTGTTATAATACTAGCAACAATCAAAAATTGTATCGAAACGGCCAAAAGGGCTGAAATTTTCTGTTCCTATAGACCGAAATTCTTCTGCTTTGATGGTGTTTCGGTATGTATTAGGAATGTTTCGGGAAAAAAAAATTAAAATTAAAATTTATTTTCATTTTTATTCTATTTCTGAAATATTTCTAAAATATTTTTGAAATAATTTATGTTTCCTATGTGGCCTAAATGTACCGAAATAAAATATTTATCCGTGAATATAAGCCGGGATACCTCTCCTATATTGGGGCATTGGGCTTCTTCGCAGACAGTGTTGAGATTCAAACGAGACAGAGATTCCTTGACCTCCTCATATCTGTGGCCTTGTGGCGCTTTCTGGCGCAGCCACTGGGGCTTCTTCACATTGGGATCTCTACCGGTGTACGGACCCATGCCTCCCGGATACGGATTTGAATTACCATTCGAGGCAGCTGATGATGATGAATAATTGTCATTCATGGGTAATTCAGGCTTCGATTCCACCTCTACCACCTTATCATTCTTTAACTCCAAAGATTCACACCTAATAGCAATTCTCGCATGCGATTTTGAAGAAGAGGATGAAGGAAAAGAGCAATTTTCGTAATTGGAAAAGTAAGGACGTGGATGAAGAAATGTCGAGATTGAAAAAGGAGAAGGAGAAGAGATTGATGTAGGCTTAGAAAGACATTGGTGAATCATTTTCAATAGAAACCAAAACAATGAAAATAACACACCAAAAGCAGACTCCGAGTGTGGTAAAAGAATTGAATTAGCCGTACGCGAAGGTATGAAGGAATTGTGTTATTGCAAATCACAATCGAATTTAGCCACCAGCTAACGAAATGTATCAGAATGAATCAATCCCTTAATCGAATTCAGCTTGACTTTGATCTTCTCCTCCTTTTTCCATTGATGAATAAGGCACAGGAAGGAGAAGAATGAGAGGATTATAAAAGTAACCAAACTGCCATATCATCCCAAATTTCCATTGATATCTCCGTCCCAAGTTTTAGTTCGTTGGAAGGTAGGTACAGTGTGTTTAGTGGGAAGGGAAGCAAAAAATTAAGAGGAAAATAACCCATAACTCCTCACTTTATATATAGGGTAAATAAGTCTTCTATTTTATAGTGTAAATTTTACTCAACATATATTTGATTTTATTGCACAAATATATAAAATATTTGACGATGATTTTAAATAGACTCATTCAATGACTACTAACACTACACAAATTCAATAAAATTGTTCACAAACCAAATATTGAACGAAAAACCAAATAAAAATATATTTTTTGAGAGACAGAGAGTTATGACGGAGAAAACTGTTTTCTATGTGATTTTATCGGTCGTCGAAGGCGGTGGTGGTGCAATGTCATGGTGTTAGAGATGGGCTTGATGACAGTGGTTTGAAGGAAGGTGGCGGTGCTTTGGCAGCGCTAGTTATGGAGACATCGATGTATTTGAGCGTTAATTAAGGGATAGTTGCTTAATAAATTCATTTAATTACTAGCGTAGGACCGGATTACTTGAATTAACTTAGATGATGTTAATCACTATGGTTAATTATTTAATTAATGGGGTGATAATTTTTTAAATTTTAATCAACTACAAATTTTATTATCTGAATTATATAAATGACATAATTAAAAAATATCAGCCTTAAATGAGGGGAAATTTTTGTTCTTATTTTGGGGTATACTAATACTAGGGCATTTTCTTTTGTAACTTCAACTTTGATTGTTAGTCTCCCTAACGTCCGTCAATCATAAAGGGTCAAGCTATTATTAGTGTTTAAGTGTCAAGGATCTTACTTTAATTTTTAAAATGCGAGGGGTGTTCATGTAATAAGATCAAATGTCACAAGTATGAGTAAAATTTATCCTATTTTATTTCATGTTATATCTATACTGTACCACTAAACACACATCTCAAAAAATGTCTATATTTATCTAAGACTAATGCTATTTGATTTAAAAATTTGACATAATTTGTTAATTTAATGATATAACTTCATTAAAATTATTGGATCAACACTAAGTTTTAATGTTTGATGGCTCCACAATTAATTCAAATGTCATAATAAATTAAATTAATAAATTAGACCAATAAATTAGATCTCAATAAGATTTCTCTCTACAAATCACAAAAATAATTTAAATCAATCCAAAATCAATTTAACGACACACAATCACTCCATCCAAAAAAAATTTCCGCCCATCAGTTTCTTTTTACCCCATTCTAGCCGCCAATCACACCTCTCATCCCTCGTCAATCTCTCTCTCTTTCTCTCTCATGCCCTGATACTAATAGTGTGTTTGATTAGGTAGATAAAAAATAAAAGTGATACATTTTCTATAATTCAAGAAAAGAATCATTTATTTCCTCTTTTGTATTGATAGGAGGAATGAAAAGTATGAAATATATATATATATTTTTTTTGTGGTAGGATGAAAAAGTAAGATACATATTTTATTACTATATCTATATATAAATTTAATATATATATATATATATATATATATATATATATATATATAATATGTAATAAATAAATATGCTATCTACATAATAAAACAAAAAAGAAATTAAATTTTATCCTCAATATATTTTCCCGCCCATCACACTATCCCACTCAACGGTCATGCCCGACTCACACAGCCCCCAACGACATGCATGCCTGACACCCCCCCCCTTCCAAACTCTATTAACCCCCGTCTCTTTATGCTAACCCCCTCCCTCTCTCTCACACACGTACACACAAATAACACACATTCTTTCTTCTTTATCTCTTTCTCTATTTCTTCTTTTTCACCCATTTCTCTCATCTCTCTGAGTAGATCAAGCAACTCCAGCGACCCTCTCACCCTCCAAGGTTAGTCTACTTCTATCACCCTCTTCTCTTTCTCTTCTCAATTGTTCATCCACAAAAAAAATACACCATACACCATGCACCACTCACACACCCAGAACGCATGCACACACACCTAGCACACCCTCTCCCCCCCCCCCCCCAAAACACTCTGTTTTCCTACCGACCCACTCACAGATATATGGTGGGTAAGTATGGATAGCAAAGAAAGTATGGTGGATGGAAAATGAACTAAGTGGTGTGTACAATGAAGGATGGTTTGGTGGAAATGATTTTATTCTCTTTTAGAAATTGGTGATTTGAAATTGTGTAGTACATAATGAAGGATGGTTTGGTGGAATACATAACCCCAAGCCTTCTACACAACCCCTACCCCTATGCGCAAACCACCCATACCCACCAAAACCCCAATCTCCCTAACCCGTCTCACTCTCTCACTCTATCTTTAGGTTTCAACCCATCACCAAACCCTCAACCAGCGCCCCCTCCAACAGCACCAACACAAACCTCAAACCCCAAATCCTTAATCCCCAAACGTAACACCAACAGAATAGCCACTGTTAGAGTCATGTCGTCGGCTCTCATTGCCTCTTCTCTTAACTCTTCATAGTCCCTCCCTCTCTTTGTGCCCCTTCTTTGTCATATCTCCTTCACTCTATCTCTGTAGTCTATGTCTATGTGTGTGTGTGTGTATAGTATCGCCATCAGAGTTGTGACTCCCCAAAATTCGGGTCTTTTCTCAACCTTTGATCACACATCAACCCGTGGAAGTATTCGTGAATGTCGCAAAACTGGACACCATGTCATTTCATTTTCTTTACCAGGATCGTAACCAACACAAAGTTTGGGTAGAGTCTTTCTTGTACTAGAGCACTGCCAAACGTATAACATGTGCATATGTCAACTACTTGACCAATCCAAGGTCTATCCTTATCAATTATGACTTAATATTTAACCAATTACATCACATAGACATGAAGGCTCAAGATTTGAAGGCTTGGTAGAGTTATATTTAAATTTTAAAAAATTTTGGAGGAGGAACGGAACCTCGTACACATGATATTGGTACCTGAGTCTTTTTTCTGCCAAATCTTTTTATTTGCCAAGTACCGGTACCTGAGTCCAATGTCTACTAGGTACCAGTACCTATATGTCATGGTACTGATACCTGAACCCACTGTTCATCGAGGTACTAGTACATAAATCATTGGTATTGGTACCTAAGACCACTGGAATTCAAGTACTGGTACTCGTCAGCCTAGATACCAGTATCTAGGCCATCCAACATCGTAGTACTAATGTTTAATCACTTAGGTACTGGTAGTTGGGCCCAAATTTTTCCAATCTTTAACTTTTAACCATCCAATCTCACATAGCATTCAATTATACTCAAATACAGTCCATGAGAGTTCATTACATGTCCTTTTAATACAATTTACAAGTTCAAAATCAATTACACAATTGTTTTACAAAATTGTAATTTAAAGTCATATCTCGGTTTCTTCATCAACAAGGACCCAAGTGAGGGCCGTCCACCAGTGTTTGTCCCACACTTGAAATATTGTCCTTATAAAAGGTGAGTCACGCTTAATAGGGTATCTCATAAAGAGGCTACCTCCTAATCTAGATACATATGAAATGTTCACATGCAATTCAACAATTAATCAAGTATTCATTCAAGAATATGCAATTCTTAATGGATTTCACAATGTCATGACATGTCATGAGGTGATACTCACACATGCAATGCAACCTGAGCCCTCCATCGGCTCGCATAACACATGCAATGTCATGCATATGAATCTATACATTCCAAGCTCCTGTCATTAATGTTGCACATCCAATGACCATTTTACAAAATCCTAGATCTTTCTTAAGGTGGGATTTATGGACTTCCACTAACGGGCACCCAACCGACACGTCATCTATAGATTTCCACCAACGGCTCTGTGTACGTCAACACACTTTATGGACTCAATACCAACAGAATGCGTATCCCAAATCACTAGGTCTTTCACCCGAGGGAGAATCTACCCTTTCTTGCTAATCCCAACCTTTGTTTCAATGCAACCCATGCAACTCAATCGAACCTAAGTCCAACTTTTCCCAGCCCACACATCAACCCACCAAGGATGGTGTTTGATCAAATCACACACACGCACCCACACTTATGTCACACGCCCATGAATTTGATGTTTCTTGTACTTATGCAAATGTGATGTACAATTGTAATTAAAATGTCATGTTCAACATATCATGAGCATATAATGAACATGTTCAATCTCTATCAACAATATTTAATTTCATCAATTGTCAATGATATCATAAGCATATAATTACAATCTACATTCTCACCAAGCACGTTATAACATTTTCATTCAAATAACATACTTAAATAATCCAAGACATTTTATCAAACACCTACATGGCACAAAAATTATGTAAACACATAACATGCTCAATTCATCACATTTGTCATGAAATTACAAACAAGCAATTTCAACAAACCCAAGTCAAATAAAAATTGATTCAACATGTTTCTATACCCATTTTTCACTCTAATGCACTAGGAGTATATTAAAAAAGAGATTTCATCTCTAATCATGCTACCTATTTCATATGCAACCCTGGGTTGAAAATAAACTTAGTTAAGAAAAGAACTCTTACCTCTTGAAAAGTAATGTTGCATAGGAGGAGTCCCAAATCAAGGCTCAAAACCTTGATTCCAACAATCCTATCTTTGAGATCTTGGTAAAACCCGCAATCTTTGGTACGTGCTTGTACCTCATGTCGCGTAGAACACTTTTTATTCTTGGCCTGAAGGACGGATAGCCCTAGATCGCAAGCAGAAAGCTTAGAGAACCCTTATTTCCCTCTCTTCCTCTATCCAGAAATTGTAGGCAAAAATGGGAGAGAAATTCATATTTTCCCCCTTTAAATAACCTTTGGTTGCTTGGTCCACAATGCGCCACATATGTCTCATTTTTATAATCTAATTTTATGTCAAATCAATTAAATCTCGTTCCGTTTTAAGTTCAATATATTTTATTTGAAGTAATTTTAAATTATTTTTCGTATTTCGCAATTAAATCTTGCAATGCTCGAACATGTGGTAAAATGCAAAAAAATTGAATGTCTCAGAATTCGATGAAAATTAACCAGATAACTAGATTTCGCGAGACAAATCCAATAGTGAGATATGTTTCGTCATTTGAGTTTCAGAAAAATTTAGTTTTACAACCTGTACTGTAATGGCTAATTACAATTTTGCCCTTTTCATAAAATTTTAGTTTTTTTCAAGTTTTGCATTTTTCCCCCTTAAAGAAATTTCTTCATTTAAATTTACACATACATGCACACATAACTACATGCACATGCAACACGTCATATAGTGCTCTATGACTACAAAAGTGTACCTCCATCCTCGAATAAGAATAGATAAGTGACATGGATAATGTCCTCACGCTCTCATGTCGGCTCCTCCACACCTCGGTGCTGGCACAACACCTTCACTAGTCTCACACTCTTACCTCGCAAAACATGCTCTCGGTTATCCATAATAAGCACCGGTCCCTCCTCGAAGGTCCTATCCGCATCAACAACTAGCTCACTTCAATCTACCACATGCGTAGAATCTGAAGTGTACTTCTGGAGCATGGAGACATAGAATACAGTGAGAACACCTGATAAATTTGGTAGTAACGCCAGCTGGTAAATGACTGTGTCAACCCTCTTGAGCACCTCGAAAGGCCCTATATACCTTGGTGATAGCTTCTCTCACTTCCTGAACCTAATCACTCCCCTCTTAAGCATCACCTACAAGAAGACGTGATCTCCAATCTCGAACTCCAAAGGGCACCATTGCCTGTCAACGTAGCTCTTCTCCCAGCTCTGAGTAATAAGCAAACGCTTACCTATCATGTCCACCTTCTATGAGATATTTCTAATCAAATTTGGACCCGTAGAGGGTCTCTCTCTAACCTCAGTCCAACAAATCAGAGAACGGCACGACCTTCTATAAAGTGCCTCATAGGGTGTCATTTGTATGCTGGTCAAGTAACTATTGTTATAAGCGAACTCCACTAAGGATAATTGTTCTTCCCAGCTACCCTTGAGATCAAGGGTGCATGCTCAAAGCATGTCCTCCAAGATACGGATGGTCCTCTTTAACTGACTGTTCGTCTGGGGATGAAAAATTATGCTCATCATCAACTGTGTCCCCATAACCCGATGAAAACTCTCCCAAAAATGGATCGACAAGTACCCCATGTAACCAGACTATCTCTCGTATATACAATCAGCAGAACTACTCCAGTGTGAAGGTCATCTGTATAGCCAAAAAGTGTGCCGACTTCGTAAGCTGGTCCACAATTATTCACACCGCATCATGCCCACACAATGTCGTGGCAAGTGGGTTACAAAATCCATAGTGACATGCTCCTACTTCCACTCAGCCACCTCCAAAGGCTAGAGTAACCTTACTAATCTCTGGTGCTCCTCCTTGATCTGCTAACACGTGAGACATCTACTAACAGGGTCTCTAATGTGCTTCTTCATCCCGCTCCAATAGTTATGGTGATGAAGATCATGGTACATCTGCATATCGTCTGGATACACAGTAAAACGGGAGCAATGGAACTCCCTAAGGATCTCCTCTCTCAGATCCGTAGATTGAGGAACCTCAACACTTCCTCTAAACTAAAGATTGTCATCGGCATGAATAACCTAGCCCTCTTCATCTATACCTAACTATACTCAGTCTCTAATGGATAATATCTCCATATCCTACCCTTGGGACTCGATCACCTTGCTTAGTAAAGAAGGTGTAGCCACTAAACTTCTCAAAGTGCCCTGAGCCTGATTCTCGTAGTGTAGTCTGAACTGTCCCACAGTCTCGAGCATTTGCCACTCCTGAGAAGCTATACTAGCCAAAACTCTCTGTGACTTCTGGCTGAGTGCATCAGCCACTACATTTGTCTTACCGTGATGGTAATGCAAACTAAAGTCATAGTCCTTTGGTATTTCATCCACCTATACTATCTTATATTGAGGTCCCACTGTATAAAGATGTACTTTAAATTCTTATGATCCGAAAACACCTCAAACTGCTCTTCATACAGATAGTGGCGTCAAGCCTTCAAGTCAAAGACAACAGTCGTCAACTCCATGTCGTGAGTGGGATAGTTCTGTTCATGGCTCTTCAACTGCCACGAACCATAAGCTACCACCCTTTCGAGCTGCATCAAAACACACCAAAGTCTGTCCTTGGAGGCACCACAGTATACTGTATATCTATGTCCCATCTCCGGAACTATCAAAATATGAGTCGAAATAAGCCTCCTCTTCAACTCTTATAATGCCCTCTCACACGAGTCATCCCACTGAAACTTGACCTCTTTCCTAGTCAATCTAGTCATAGATGAAGCAAGTCGAGAGAAGTCCTCAATGAACCTCCAATAATATCTTGTCAATCCCAAGAAATTACATATCTCAAAGACTGACTTTTGTCTCTCAAAATTCATAAATTGCCTCAACTTTCTACGAGTCTATGGATACCCCCGAAATTGACACTACATGTCTTAGAAATTTCACCTCTGTTAGAAAAAATTTATACTTGCTGAACTTGGTGTATAACTAGTGGTCTCTCAAGGTCTAGAGAACAATTCTCAAGTAACCATTATGCTCCTCCTCAGACTTGGGGTAGATCAAGATGTCATCAACGAAGACTGCAACAAACTGATCAAGATAGGATTGGAACACCCTATGCATGAGATCTATGAATGCCACCAGGGCATTCGTCAATCCAAATGGCATAACTATGAACTCGAAATACCCATATTGTGTCCTAAACGATGTCATAGGGATATCAACCTCCCTAATCCTCAATAGATAGTATGTCGTGCATAGATCTATCTTGGAGTAAACATGTTCCCCTCTTAGTTGATCAAAAAAGTTATCAATCCTCGACAATGAGTACCTATTTTTGATGGTAACCTGATTCAATTGTCGATAGTCTATACACAGTCTTAAGGTCTTGTCCTTCTTTTGACAAACAATACCGGAGTGCCCTAAGGTGAGGTACTTGGTCTAATGAAATCTTTGTCCAACAGCTCTCGCAACTATGTAAGTGTCATTCTATATGGAGTCATAGAAATAGAGGATGTACTAGGTTGTAACTCAATGGAGAAATCTGCATCATGATGTGGAGGTAATCTCGGTAACTTGTTTGAAAAAACATCTGCATACTCACACACAACTGAATATAGACTCAACTCTTGTCTTACCTGGTCCTCAAGTGTAAGGCTTACAAACTAACTCATCAATTGCCCGTGCTAATGGGAATCATAAACTACTTGGGGTAAAGAATGATGTTTTTCTCCCTAAAACTTGAAACAAACACCCTCTGGTGTATATGTAGTGACCCTCTTACGATCACAATCGATAACGACTCGGTGTGCTACCAACCAATCCATCCTGAGGATGACATCAAACTCTGACATGTCCATAACCCTAAGGTCCACAGTGAGTAGAATCTCTGATATCTCTAGCTCACACCCCTGACTTATCTGATCAATGCAAACCCCAGCTCTTAGGGGAGAACTCGTTTGTAATGGCACTTTCCAGGTCTCAACCTCTAAGCTCAAATCGTTTACATATGATGTAGCTATGAATGAATGCGATGCACCAGAATTAAATAAGACCCTTGTCCATAAGCAAGGGAGTAAGAATGTACCCTGAATCATCGACTGATCTACCGGCTCAGTCTGAGGTGTAATGGCATAGACTCGCCCTTGGATCCTTGAAGTCCCAGCCTGTAAGCCTTATTCTCGGCCTTGGACCATGCCCTGGCCTAATTGCAAAGTCCCCGTTCGTGAAGTGGTAGAGGCCTATGTTGTACCCTAGAACTAAAACTAACTTCCTTGGCCCATGATGGGATAGGGAGGGATAAGGAACGTATGTGGATGCCCCACCTTGACTGAGACTGAGATGTCTCGTAGCTCTGAAATTCCTGCCTCTGAGGACAATCCCATTTCAAGTGGCCCCACTAGTGACATATAAAACAAGTCATCTAGCCTGCTTGGTAGGAAGCCCTGAAATTTCTCTTGCCTTGGAAGGATTGACCTTGGCCTTGGCCTTGATCTCCGCGGCCATGTCCTTAATACCCTTGAGGAGCAGAAGTCTTTTGCTTCTTTCCCGAACTAGAAGAAGATGATTAGCCCTCCTTCTTCTTGTTCTTAGCACCCGCCTTCTAGATGCTTTGGGGTCTTCCACTTCTCTCTCAATAACCACGACTGTGTCGACCATTAAGTCCAAATCTTGTAGGCGGTGGCCCATAATCTTTCCCCACATGAAAAACTCCAACCCATCCTCGAACCTCACTTTGGTCAAGTCTATGACCACATAGTCATCGATGAAATGGGCTAACTCAATAAACTTAGCCACTTATTTCATCACCGTCATAGCCCCTTACTTCAAATTCAAGAATTTCTATGCTTTCGTTTACTAAACAGTCGACAGAAAGTACTTGCTCATGAAGAGCTCATAGAACACTTCCCAAGTCATTGCCTCTATGTTCTTTGAGGCCTTTGCCCACTCCCACCATAGATGGGCCTCTCCTTCAAGCTGGAATATAGCTAGCCTTATCTTAATGTCATCGAATGTGATCTACATAACCTCTAAGATCTTGTTCACTTGTTTGAATCAATGGTCGACCACCATTGAATCCGCCCTTCCCAGAAAGGTTGGTGGCTTGTGGGCCTTGAACCTCTAAAGGTTATTCAAGCCCCATGGCCCATGTTGGCACTGGCTTGCATAATTATGGCAGTCATCATGCCTATAGGCTTCATGAAGGCTTGTTGATCAAAGGCGGGTGGCGTTTGGTTATGGTTCCGTCCACCCCCCTCAACCGTTTTGGTGACCTATTCCTCTACTTGTCATCTACAAATATGTGAGATAATAATAGAGCACTAGCTTAGTATGCCAAAGTAGAGATCAAAGCCTAAACATTGAGATTTATCTCCTTGTCTCACTAGTAGGAGGTATACCACACACTAGTACACACCTTGACCATGAACCTTCCCATTCCTTCTTTTCCAACCCCTAAGGTTATGTTTTCTAATCCTAGTGTCTCATTTTCATACATATTAAATCATGCATATAATTTACATAGCAAACAACATGCAACAATTAATGCACATAACATGTAATGCATAATGGATGCAATGGCCTAGACTCATGACCCACAAGCCCTAGGTAAATCAAAAACAAAGGCTCTGATACCAACATGTGACGTTCTAAAATCCGGGTGTTCTTTCTCAACCATTGGTCACCCATCAAGCCACAGAAGTATCTGTGAATGTTGCAATTACTCTCAACAATTCAAGTGCACGTATTTTTATCCATTTATTTACACCTCAACTTTTTTAATTTGGCTACATTGGGCTCTTTATCTCATAATTGGCCTTCGACATTTTTTAAGAAATTGGGGTTTACTTATAAGCCCCCATGTATTTATTGTATAGTATATAAGTGGGAGAGCTAACCTCTTCATACACCTCTTTTTAGACTTCTTCTTTATACTTTAGTGAAGAATCAACTCATGGCCAATGAATAATTGTCTTTTTATTCTCTAGTTTTTTTTTTTGGTCTGTTTTATTCTCTAGTTGAGGGTATAGTTTTCATGAGTGTACTTTGAATATTTTATGAATGTAATTATATTTTTTTTGTTCTTAAATGATTTGTCATTTCGAATATTTCTCGATTGAATAAATGATTTTTATTAAAGTAGTATACTCTGTAAACTTATTTAATTAATCATTAACAAGATTGAGTTCTTAATATGATTAATACTTATAATTCCCTGCGCGTTTACGATATTAGTTCTTAAATTCTGATTTTCTTTTCTTTTCAATCAAAATATGATTTTCAAAGTTATAATTATCGATTGATTACACTGATGTTACAAGTCAACTGAGATAATTATAATATAATTGCATAAATATGATATTTGATATACATGAATGAAACGCATTGTGTGGTGAGACTTTGAATTCCAACTACATGGAACCAGATGGCTCCCTTGAAATTTTTTTATTGGGGTGAGGGCTCAAAGACTCATTCCCAGCGGTTGTTGTGGTGGGCCCATGAGTTTTACTCTTTTCTTTCATTTGGGTGAAAGTAGGTGATTCTGCATGTTTCGGTTTTTTTTTTGGCATATGAATTATTTGTTTCATCTTTGGGAATATACTCTATTTACTGTTTATAGTATTTTAGGGTCTTATTTATTTTGGAATGTCTTGTCTTTCAAGCATGAGAGATATGTTTTATTGTAGACTAGGTGTGTGATAGAGCAACTCTTTACAAGGGAGCTACTCAAAGTAAGTAGAATTATCTATTCTAAGAGATTACGACCTATGATTCTAAGTAACTGCATCTTCCACATGTCAAGTGATGAGAAATAGCATTTGTCTTCTCATAAGAAGCGATAAAGATCTAGCTCAAGGCGACTATCCTCACAATCCGAGGGGATTCTGCACAACTCTGCACCCTCCTAAGGAGGTTTCTCTTCATACACTTTCATTGGGCCATTCTTCACATTAGGTAGAAAACTTGGAAATACTTGTATGTAAAAGCTAGTCATACGTACCTTTGCTTCTGAATGTTTGATTTGTAGTATTCTATGTTTTCTCCTTTCTTCTGTTCTTCTTGTTCACCCCACAAAAAATTTAGGGAGCGTAGAGGAACATGCCTAGAATGAGCTCCATACATTGTCTTGCTTTCAGGAGAAAATTGAGTACTCTATCTTCTGGAAAAAGGGAAAGTCGAGTACGCTAGATAGAATTCAATATTTTCCAGCTCATTTTGGAGATGTTTGGATGTTGTGCAAAGCAGATTCTGTATCACACTACCTTCTCTATTTTGTGTGTCAGAGTATGGAGTCTAATTCTACTTCAAAGTGGCCAGCAGTGGCAGACGGAGAGGAACAGTAAAATTGTTTACTTACGTGCTTAAGGATTTGAATTCTAGTTGACTATAGGGGATAAGGTTCCCTATCTGAAATTCAAGAGTTCTAGTCTCAATGTGCAGCAGGTGGAGCAATGGCCACTTCCTGCTACTTGCTTGATTTAAGTTTCTGTTTCGCATCTACAAGGTGTCAAGCTAGATGAATAGCTTCTTAAATCATCTGCACTTTGTTGTATGTGTGCTCGTTTGGTATGGCAGCTTAGTTACATATCCACCCTGCTAGGGTTACTTGATTAGTCAATTTCACAACACATTCGACAATATCAATGAAGTTATTCCCTTTCTGGGAAAAAAGTGTTAGATATAATCATGTATAATTTTTTTTGTTTTAAGGACTTGTTTAGTTGTCAATAGAACTTTTTTATTTGGCAAAATCGGTCCTAATTAGACAGAAAAAGGAGGGATTACACCTTTGTGGAAAATTGATATCAATGTATCCTTTAGTTGGGGTGTATGGATTATTAGTCAATTTTTCAAAAAAAAAAATCCTTTAACCCCCTTCTCCCTCTTTTGCTTTTATTCCTCTCTTGTTCTGATCCTTTATATGACGTGCTTTGAAACTAATCTAAATCCTTGTATGAAATTTTCTACTGGATATAGTGTCTTGAGCAACGCCCCGAAATCCTTTGAGTTTAACCTCGGTTCTAGTTATGTCAGTATTGTTAGATTGGGATGCAAGGATATTGATAAGAGTGTTCTAGTTTTAATCATCTTCTTTTTGTATTCCTTTTCAACAAGGTCTAATGATTGTGAAGACTATTCAATTCATAGTTTGATTGCTACCATGGTATATTAATTTCTTATTGCTGCATTATCTACAAAAACAATCATTAGGTGTAAAATTGGGGTGTTATCATATTACATTTGGTGAAATTTGTTTAAGAAATTCTTCTCATCTGTTTTTTTTTTTTGTTATGTTTTGTTGTTTTATTATTTTGGGGAGGCCGATGCACACTGCTTAGCCTGCATTTTTGAAATACAATTGTACTTCCAAATTGGATTGATTTTGACATTCAAAAATAGTTCCCCGTATTGTAACATCTCGACACAAGCTTTAAATTATTACCATGACTTTGTAATTATGTTTTCTGTGCCTAGACAAATGCATGTTAAGCACAAACTTGGTTCCCCCCCCCTCCCCTCTCCATCTTTTTATTTATTTGTTTTATGCGGTATAAATTCCAATTTTGTTTAAACATTACATTTTTTTTCACTTTTTAGAGCAAATCAAATTTGGTCCTTATATATTTTTTATGGGGTACTTCCACTGACACTTTGCACCCACTACAAGGTACATTGGGCTGACGTTTCATGCAGGTGGGGGAATATATGCTTATTAGTTTAACTCACATGGCAAGGACAAGAGGGCTTTTCTGCATGCTAAGTACCATCTACTCTTTCTTCCAATCCTTAGTTTTACAATGAAGAACTTGGTTTTTTTTGTCCAGATAATGATTGGCGGTTCTGGTGTTGTCTGCAATTGCAAATTCATTTGATTTTAGTTTAAGCAAACAATGGAAGCAAAACAAAGAAGAAAACAACAACAACAAAGGAGTGAAAGAAAAGGTGTGCACAGCTAAAAGAGAGGGAGTGGGAGAGAATCCTGAGAATTCTATCACTCATAATCCCATATTAATACCATAATTGTACCGACTCATATACCAAGTAGAAAACTAACACACCTTCTAACAAAATTGGCAATGGTGGCTTGACATCATTGGCTAGAGTAAGACCTTGGGAGTAGTCCTGAGACCAGCATTTACAAGCACACTGTTCCAACTTTTTGATTTTGGTGGTGGATCTCTCTTTTGTGAGTTTGTGCAGAGTCGTCCCTTTGATGGTGAATTGGAAGCATCATCAATCCCTCTTTTCTTGGGGTTCACTCATTAAATTAAATTTGCATGCACTCTACTCTGCCTTTATATACATGTTTAGTTGTAATGGTAGAAATGCAATTGGTGATTTGTTTTTGCTTTACCATCAATATATAGGAACTACATACTTCTGACTTTTGGATGCATTTCCCACACGGGGATAAGATTGATAAAGTAGATCGACTTTTGGACTCTCATCACCGTTCTTTCTTTTTCTCTTTCTTTTTTTCTTTCTTTCTTTTGTGCGTGGAAGGTTCTCTTTCTTGTGAACTCAAATGATGAACGATCTTGTGCACTGATTCATACATCAATTTAACTCATCCATAGCTAATATAAATGTTTCCATTTTTGGAAACTGAAGTTTGGATATCTGTGTCATTATAGGCCTCACAGGTAAGAAAAAAAATGTTCGAGGCTTTTGCATGCATTGCTGTTAGCTATTCATTTCCAAGTGTAGCAGAAATTGCAAACCAAAATGTCAAAGAATACTTTTGGCAGATCGACTTTCTGTGCATGGTAAATTTTTTCTCATAAGTTATTACCATTTATTCTTGGTTTGTATTTTTCTTCTATAGTCGTGCTTTTTGAACTTTGAAGATAGGACTTCGAATGCAGTACGAATCAGGAACTGCAAATGATTGAGTAATGTTATTGTTGCTTCAGCTCAGCATTGAAGGATTTTGCAGGTGCATCGAATTTCCATTGCTATTTTTTTTTTGCAGTTGTCGAATGTCCATTTGTGTATCATGTCCTTTGAGTTTGAGAAAAGTACATGAATTTTCTGAAAATTATTATTTTTGAATGATGATCACATGTGAAGATTATAATTAAAAAATAAAATTGTAGAATTTCAAGATGGCACTCTTTTTTAAAAAAAAACCAACTGAAACTTTCACTTCTGCCATGATTTTGAATTGTGTTTCATCCAATTTTTTTAGTACCTTGGGGTGTAATGACATGCCTCGTAATTTTTTTTTTTGTAAAAAATTAAGATTTTTTTTTTTGGTGTTTGTGTTTCATGGTCTCAGGTTTGAGCAGTTTTAGCAATTTAAATTCATTGGACAGTGCTGTGGGTAGGAATGCATCCCTTAAGTCCAGTGGACAACAACTATCTCTACCCACATAACCGAATTGAGAGTGAATTTCAGGTTCTACTGTGTCGAGAAGGTATTAGCCACCAGCGACCATACTTTTGTAAAAGCACCATTGGTCAATGCTTCCTCTTTCTTCCATTTGAACCTCTAATCTCGCCATCAGCTCGACTAAGTGCTTCAAGTTGACAAAGTAAACTACACTTAGATTAAGAGGAAGGAACCGAGTGCTTAAAAAACAAGTTTCGTAAGGCTTAAACTTCTTGTCATCAAGACTACTTTGAAAGAAGAGCAAAGAAATCCTTTTCTTGACTGAATCCAGGAAAAAATCAGTGTGCGGAGATGTTAGTGCTTTGCTGCTAGATATATGATTTTAGTATTCAATGTTCAAATATGAGGTATGGACTTGTATATAGCAATGTTCAGGTGTTGATACAATACTATGAAACGCCTTCTTTCAGGATAGGACTAATGCCAATGATGACAGCGACGACGATGAGAGCAGTTGCTTATAATGTGAAGAATGTGAGCAATGGAAAAATTGAGACATTGGTGGGGACTACTTAGGAAGGATAATAGACCTCCGTACTATGATATGGTTCAAGATGATGAGAAATGGAGGATCCGGATCCCTTCAGTTTAACACTTGGGTCAGTTTGAATCATCCATTGTTAAATTCATCGGGTCTCACTAATGGGTTCAAATAGGGCCAGTAATATTTGTTGCCACACCATATTGAGGGAAACTCAATTGCATGTAGGGTTCCAAATTGAAGGAAAATTGTTTTTGGCAGGTGAACTTCATGTTGCAATACAAACAAGGGCGAAACCCTACCCTTGGCTTTTTTGTCAAAGAATGCTAGTCTATCTACCAATTCAAGGGTTCTGTGTGTTTTTCTTTCTTATTGTATTGATGAATCTCAGTATTAGGGGTGTCAAAGTTGCTTTTGTCAACATTTTTTTTGAATTAATTTTTTATGAGCAAACGAAACCAATTTCGTCGTAAAACCGAAAATAAATTTGATAATCATATAGTAAAATTGATCTATATGATTTTTAGTAGATAAGTAGTGTGCTTATATATGTATATGTACGCTATTATCCATTAGATTAAACTTGGAAAGATGAAGTCCAGAAAAGAAAATTTTGGAAAAACCGGATACACTTAAAAAGCAAATGTTATAGAAAATTACCAAAAAAATGTTAATGAACAAGAGAAGGGACACAGAGAGATGATCCTCTTTAATGTATTTTCTTTTTAATTTCATTCTTCATGGATCATTTATCATGCATTGTATATAAGTAGGTTCTTCTCTCATTTATAATGTATGATTCCTCAATGGAATTGAATAACAATTGTATTGAATGCCAGGTTAGACGAAATATTATGGAGGCAGTTTATAATGTTTGGCCATCAATGCAGTGTCGTCCATACTTATAATTCTCAATTTTGCACCCAAAAAAGGTTGAGAATACGATTTATGATTTGAATTCTTTTTGTATATTTTCTCTCAAATTTTTTATTCGTAAATTATATGACGTGCAAGTCAAAAAAACATTAATTGTTTTGAATTCAAGTGGGTTTGAAGAGAATGTAGATACGGATTCATACTTTTTTTATGTTGCTAACATCAACAGTGATGTAAATTGTTTTTTAGCTAAACCATATGCATTTGAACTTATTTCCTAATTCCATGCACCTGTGAACATAATTTTTCAAATGAATGCACTTTTGAAAACTAATGTTTTAAAATTTTGCACAATAAAATGAGAAAATTAGGGTCTATATGGTAACGTTTTTGTTTTCGCATTTTCAATGAATGCGAAAACAAAAACAATCTTTGTCTATGTTTCGTAATGAACACTGAAAACAAAAAATATATTTGGGAGTCATTTGTGTTTGTCAAATTATGATAATAAAAACAAAAAAAATATTCGATAACTACTTTAAATTATATACTAAATATAAATACTTGGACTTTACAGCCCAAAAAAGTTGATTCTCATCTTTACGGGCCCTTGTTTATGTAGAAGTAAGTCCAAAACCCCTAGTTTTCATGTTAATAAAAAAAAAATCCATTTGTGACGAATCACACATGAACTACCAAGTCTTTAACAACTTTCATACATATCCAATGATTTTCAATACGACACATTATTTATTTTTTAATGTTTGATACAATTTTTAATAGTATCAATTCATATTAATCCATCAAAGACCATCAAACTCATTCAATTTACTCATTAGTTTGTTAGCCCAAAAAAAAAAAAATCAATCTCAAATGGCAATTCAATCAATCTTAAAAGGCAATTCAATTAAATCCCAAATGGTAATTCAATCAATTTCAAATGATAATTTAATCCGACAATTCAATCAATTCTAAATGAAAATTCAACAAATCCAAATAACAATTCAATCAATACCAAATGGCAATCAATCTCAAACACAATATAATACACACGGAGAATACAATACACACACAGAACACAATACACACACACACAACACAACATAACACACATACAAAGATCACTCAGACACACAAACTCAACACAACACACACAGAGACTCGTCACTTACACACACATGCACAAATTTGTGTAGATATGCACATATCTGTGTATATATATGTATATATACATAGAGAGCATCTTCGTCTTTTGGATTTCATAGAGAGAGAGAGAGAGAGCGCATCGTCTTCTGGGTTTCACAAAGAGCATCATCTAAAGAGAGGGAGCACTGGCTTCTTCCACAGCGACAGATATATCATCTTCTTCCATGCCATCGCACCACACAGACCCACAAACTCATTGGTTCGTCTTCGTTCGTGTAGAGAGAGAGAGAGAGAGATAGAGAGGCTTGAAATCATGTTTTATACTTCCACAAAAAATAACACATTTTGTTAGTAATGAAGACAGAATCCAAGACCTCGTGAAAATTTTCAGCTGGGCTACGTTAGTCTCTCGTGTTTCGAGTGTTTTGTGAAACACAATTTTTTGTTCCCATTTATTTGGCTTATTTCCAAGACAACTAATATGATACAAAAAAATAAAAATAATTACCCAACACGTTTTCATATACGATTTTATTTGGTCAAGAGTTAACGCCGTGTTTCAAAATCAAGTTTTTTTTTTTCAGCGAAAACCAGGTTGTTTAGAGCATCAACCCAAAGAGAGAAAAAAAAATCTTCATTCCGTGTGCTAGCATTTGAAACTCAGGCCAAACAAGTGATTCTGGGAGGCATTTTACGAAAAAGAAAATAATAAATTTTGTGATTATGAATAGGCTTTGTACAAAAGAATCTCGTGTATGCATAGTAGTCATTCTTTATACCAATAGACACTCATGCTTTGCATATTTACATGGTGTAGGCGTCCAAAAAATCCGAGAAAATCCGCAAATCAGACAGAGATCCTCTATTTTCAATTTTACTCAAAACGAAACATGTCAATTCAGGCAGCGCCACATTAACATATATAGTCAAGAAAACTAACAGAACATAGAACGACTCAATCTTGTGTTATACTGCAGCCATTTTAGTGAACAGAGTTCAATTGGAAGCAACTAATATACAATTTTCCGGAATCATGGGAACTGTGCTATCTTGAAACATAAACTAAGAACACATTGATGCAGCTAAACTAACCATGAATTAATACAATAAATGGATTTGAGGAAGAAAGAGGAAACAGGAAAAGTAAAATTACTAGGCTGCCTAACTTTTTAAAACATATTTGTCTGGAAATAACACAACACAATTTGCAAGAGCGGTACCACTTAAAGCACATGGCACAGTACAGCAAAATCTGTACATGCCTCCCTATATAATGCAATCATCTTGAGTAAAGTTGTTTATCATCAGATAGCCAAGTCATGCAGTTTTTGAGAGAACCCCAGCAGCAAAGAGAAGATTCCTTCTTGAGAACTGTTCCAGGAATATACACCAATATTTTGGAACAACTTTCTGCAAATAATACCAAAAAATCAAAAATTGAGTCATTCAGCATATTTACCTGCAAAGAGTAGACTGGAGTGGATTTGGTAGGTAGAGTCTTCAATGATCTGAGTCTGTTTGCATTTCCACTTTTGCTGACCAAAAACACAATTATTTTTCGTAAATCTCCCCAACAGTTAAAAAAAAAAATAGAGATAGGGCTAGGTAATTTTCATTTCAGAAACTTACTTTTCGTCTAGTTTTAGCATCTTTGTGCTTGTTGTCACATCCCATAACTTCACAGTGCAATCAGCAGAACCAGACGCAAGAAGTGCACCTTCGCAGCTGAAACAGAAAACATTAATTCAAGGCAAGAAATTTATCAATTGATTCAACCAAAAAGCCCAGTCTTACAATATTTCCAATGATTTGAAGTATTTTATGGAAAATTTTATCGATATCAAGAAACGAATCCAACCTGAAAGCAAGTGTCCAGACACAGGAAGTATGACCCAGCAAAGGAGTAACACAACGACCAGTCGAGAGATCCCACATCATTATTGTGCCATCTTCATCACCAGATGCCATGTACCGACCATCAGGTGACATTGCCAGGGATAAAATCATACTCCTATGACCGATAAAAATTCTAACACACTCCCCACTCTGTACATCCCACAAACGAACAGTTTTGTCACTAGATCCGGTTGCAATGTAGTTGCAGTTTGCATGCCATTCCACACACTGAAAGATGAAATTTAACCTTATATAATCACTCCATAATATCAAAGTAATATGAGATCTAATCAAAAATAGAAAGAAAATACTTTTACAATCAAACAAAAACAAACACAACAGAAATATCAAAAGCATCGTGATTATTACTTGGTTCTTGAAACCCCATGTCCCTTTGTCCCACCACAACTCCACCTCGTGCCCTGAATAACCCTCACAATACATAAATTACTCCTATCTCCTACCACCTATGATTGTTCACCAATGTCATGGAAAAATGGCACCCTCTTCATGTTCCAAATACTGGTACAAACCCTCAAGACTGGGTTAACCAATGGCAGCTCTTGTGGAGCTAATTTTCTTTTTCTTTTTTTTTTTGCAAGTAAAAAAGATTTTATAAAATTCACAACTTTTAATCATAAAAGGTTTCTGTTGTAAAGCTATACGCCTTATAACAGATGACTCACTACAACTGCAGTATGGCACTGGAAGTGTATAACCCTAGCAAAAGGACAACCAGTATCGAAAAGAACAAGAGAAAGTTTACTAGATTAAGTCTACTAAAATGTATTCTTTAGAATTCAAATATAATTGTTGGACAATATTTCGTATTATTACTTTAAACAGCACGTTCTAATCAAAGTATATTTAAATAAAATACCTCACACTTCTGCAAGTGCAATAAATTAGGATCAGAATACCAGGTTAAAATGAATTATACCATAATTCTCTATCAAAGAAGCAACATAAATGATTGGTGTCAGTAGTTTTCACAGATCAGTCGTGATCAGTCTAATCCATGAAAGACATAGGAATTTAATACGGAGGATGTTAAATAGTCTGGTCGGGTATATAACCATCTTTAGTTCATATATTTCAAAAATAATGGTCAAGAATTACATATGGAGCATTGGATTTGCATGATTAATGCACACAATGACGTTTCTTAAATAGGAAGGCCAGAGGGAATCCAACCTAAATTTGATGTGAAGACATAATGACCTTTGGCAACAAACAATAACTTTGTATGGAACAGATTGGAGAAGCGAGATGCATATTCTTTACGCCATTTCAATTTGGCATTCATATAAACAATTGGGTAAGTTCATCATGAGCCACCCTAACATTTCACTAATGGCACAACGACCCCTTGACAATTGTAAGTAATGACACACAATCAGCTTCTGCCCAACAAACATTACAGAATGCAGTGATAAATGCTTGTCAGCCAAAAATTCTAATAATTCCAGGAATGCCTATGTAGTGCAGGAATAGTACTTGTAAGACAATTTTGTACTCAAACTATCATATAAAAAGATAATTTTGCCTCTCCAAATTACTTAAATAATAGAACAATTTATTCAATTAATACTTACATCAAGATTAAATCGAAATAGGCACATTAAATAAGTTAAAGTTCTTCGTAAATCGGAACAAAATCTAATCCATTTCATTAAATTAATTAATTATATCATCAACTTCAGAACAAATAGAAGTAAATCTGATAATTGAAAAATTAATTACATTAATTAACTGATTTAAGACCCAATCAGACAAATTTCATTAATTACGACAACTCAACCTAAAATTCCATCAATTAAGCTAAATTTGGCCTAAAAATTTCATATAATCAATTACATTAATTAAGCTAATTCAATTCCCAAATTAAGACCAAATCTAATCAATTTCATCAATTAAACCAACTATAGGTTGAAAAGGTCTATCATGAAATTATAAACTATTATGTTAGGTTATTGATGGGACACTTCAAAGAGTCAGCCAATAGCCAACACGTGTTCTCGGCGCAAGGGACATGGAGGCACAAAAATTGACACGTGTCGTCGGCATTCCAAGGTCTCTCGGAGTACTGGAATTGTGCCATGTGTCCTCAGCACCATGGTTCCTCGGGGTTTCTAGAATAGTGACACGTGTCCTAGGCAACAAAGTCCCTCGGAGTACTCAGAGTGTGACACGTGCCGTCGGCTCAATTCTCCCCCCGAATCCATATGCGATTGACAAATTTCTTCAGCATGAAGACTGATTCCGAGGACCAATTTCAAACACATCACCTCGGCTCTAGTACCCCAAGGCAGAGATGTTAGAATGACAAGTATCGTTACTTGGAATTAAACTTAGTCAATAATCATTGACTTCTCTTCTCAAAACAGTCAGAATGGCAAGGGGAACAGACCTACACCCAATGACAACATTACACGTGGCAGAGAGCACATAATCAGGGAACAAAAGACAAAGATGCCCCTACTCGTGCGCAACCATCACAAGAAGGCATTTAATGATCCCTCAAAGGGATGTGACATATTTATTGCTGGGAGATTCCAAAGGGAAGAGCATTAAATGCTCGGGAGTCCAAACAGTTAATGCTCATAGTCCTTTCACACAAAACAGGAGGCACTCTGCTCAAGGACTAAGCACCACTGCCTACTGCCTACCAAATGGGCCAATGGGGGACTTTCCGCTTGAGAAGGCCCACCTGTCTGCAATGATTACATTCATAAAGGTATAAATAGTCTTCACAAACAAATAGCAAAGGTACGCAAGACTAATTCTCAGCAATACAACAATGTTTTCACCCTTCTCTCACATATACTGACTTGACTGTCGGAGGGGTCATGCCAAAAAACACTCTGGCACCCTTCTAACTCTCTGTTTTGAGTGACAGGTTCATTCTCGGTTCGTCGGAGTCGCGTGGACAACTGGAAAAACCATTCATCACAACTCCTTAGGGCCTTTTTCACTCCCTCTTGTTTCGGGATCCTCAACTTTCAGGTAAACCCCGTTTTCATCAAAGGAGAGATCTGTCCCTTTTATTTATTATGCAAAAATCACCGCGTACAATTATGTTACATAGGATGTAACCCTTAAGGCTATTTTTAGTACTTTGAGGTTATATATTCGGATGTAGCTATGTACCATAACACACCACTCTCTTCTCATATTTTCTCATTCTCCCTCTTCCTCTCTTCTCGAAACCCTAACTGTGTCATAATCTAACTTGATATTAGAGCATGATCAAATTTAACATCTCAAAATTGTTGAAACCCATCGGAATCTTCTACAATAAACTGCACTGGTCACTGTCAGATTCTGACATTCTAACGTTAGTATTTGACCGACTGGCGTCAACGACGAACAATGTTAGAAATTTTCGAAACTACATGGATAGATTTGAATTGGTCTCTTGAGAATTATGATTATTTTTTGAAGCCACTCAACAGGTTTTTCAAATTTTCGAATGTATCTCTTTCTTTTCCAGTTCATCGTCGCGATCTGCTTTTCCTAATAGATTTGTGTATAGCTTTTGCTCGATTGGGCTCGACTAGTACTAATATGTAATACCCATAGCTTTTGGTGCATTTGAATCAGATTTGTGAGGGTCTTTCGCTAGATCTTGATGCCGACAGCTTATTTTTTGTCATATATATCCTTGGTTTTGCCTCTGGTTGTTACACAAAGGCTGCTTATCCTTATCCCATTTGCTACATCTAAGTATTGCATAGAACATTTGGGTTACAGCATATTTGGGTATAGCACAGAATATCTGCTATTTGCTAAAATTATTTGGCTTTTTTTGGAGAATTTTTTTGGTTTTTGCAGCATATTTGGGTTGTGTTTCGTTGATTCTGCCTACAATTGTGTTAATGTTATTGTGAGAATATGACAGAAGCTAGTGTGACATCTACCAATACTGGAGGAAGTGGAGTGAATCGTTTAGTGGCTCTTGCAAATAACTCATCTCTCCAAATTAGCCCAGAGAAATTGGATGAGAATAACTATTTGGCATGGTCACAAGCTTGCCTATTATCAGTCCGAGCTATTGTGTTGGATGGGTATTGGACGGGGGAGACTACAAAGCCTAGTGAGTCACCCCTTTAATGTCGTGGACATCTGAAAATATTTTGTTAACGTCTTGGTTACTCAACTCAATGCAACCATCTATCAGTCATGGTTTTCCATTACTTGATACTACACATAAAATTTAAATTGCAATGTCCCATACATATTCTCAACGGGGCAATGATACTAAGACTTATGATCTTTGAAAGAAAGTTAATCAGAAAAATAAGGACCCTTGCAGTTTATTATGCAGAGTTGACTACTATGTGACAGGAGCTTGAATACTACCAAAGCTTCCACGCAGATTGTACCAAAGATGCTGTGAAATTTCACCAAATAGTGGAGATGAACGTACATGACTTTTATTGAGTATGATCAGATTAGGGTTCAAATTTTGTGTCACAGACCATTCTCCACTTTACAGGAAGCCTATACCCAAATCCAGTTGGAGGAGAACAAAAGTATTGCTATGATTCATGCACCTATTCAGGAGCAGTCTGAGTTAGCTGTTATTCTTTTGCGAGACTTGAGTTCATCCCAATTCAAGTCTCCTGAGTCGAGTGGCACTACTGCCAAGAATACCTTAAAGTGTGATTATTGTATGAAGACAAGGCATACCTGATAGTTTTGTTGGAAATTGACTGAACGTCCTACACATGAACGAGGTAGTGGCCGAGGTGGTAATGTGCGATATAATACGCATATAACTGAATCTTCAAAGCCTCCACCTTAGTCTAGTGGCACCACACCACCTACATTTTCTCAGGATGAGATGCACATTCTTTGGAGTATGATGGCTCGTCTTGATGTTTCCTCTAACACAACTCTTAATCATGCATCTTTCTCCAATTTTACTCGTACAAGTGTATCTACTGTGTTTACTATATCATACTCCTCTGCTCCTTGGATAATAGACTCTGCAGTCACTGACCACATGACTGGTTCTTCTAGTCTTTTCTCTTCATACTCTACATGTTCAGGTAAAGATAAAGTCAAGGTGGCGGGTGGATCTTTATCCTTAATTTCTGGGAAAGGCTCAATTAATTGCTCTATCCTCTGTTTTTCATGTTCTCGATTTCTCTACTAACTTGTCTGTTAATAGTATTACTAAATCCTTGAACTGTTCAATGTCCTTTTTTCCTACTAATTGTATCCTTCAAGAATTGGAGTCGGAGAAAACAATTGGCAATAATAGAACATATGGTGGTCTGTATATCCTGGATGATAAAGCTTTCCCTCGGTCTATTTGTTAGGCTCTCCAGACAGATGGTGTTTCGACACTTCAGATCTTACATCAGTGGCACAGATGTTTGGGACATCCTTTATGTGGTGTTTTAGAGCATATTTTTCCTAGTCTAATAAAGCATTGTATTAGACAATTTTTGTTTGTGATGCTTGTGAATTTGTCAACCACAGATGCTCTTATTATCCTATTACTAAATAATAAAAGCCCAACTCTTTTTGTTATCATTCATTCAGATGTGTAGGGACCTTCTAGTGTAGCATCTCTCTCAGGTTATCATTGATTTCACTTTTATTGATTTTTCTTCTTATCTTACTTGGGTTTATATATTACGCACTAAAATTGAAGTTTTTTCTTATTTTCGCTTTTTTCACAAAAATGATTGGTACCTAGTTTTACACCAAAATTAAAGTCCTTCGCAATGACAATGGAACTGAGTACATTATGGCAAATTTCGCTCTTACCTTAATGAAAGTGGCATCATTTATCAAACTACTTATGTGACTACCCCAGAACAAAATGGTGTTGCAGAGCTAAAAAATCACCTTCTTCTTGAGATTGCTCGTTCAATGATGTTTAATATGAATGTCCTCCCGCATTTTTGGAAAAATGTAATTCTTACCACGACTTATCTTATTAATCATCTACGTTCTAGTGTCCTATAGTTTAAGTCTCATATTGAGTGTCTTTCTGGAATTTTACTGATTCCTTCTGTTTCTTCTCTTCTTCTTAAAGTTTTTGAGTGTATCTGTTTTGTACATGACTATAGAGCATCTAGAGGGACACTTGCTCCTAAGGCTCTGCGGTGTGTCTTTGTTGGTTATTATCTTACTCAAAAGGGGTATAAGTGCTACCATCCTCCGTCTCAAAAGATGTATGTTAGCATGTATGTCACCTTTCATGGGTTTGAATATTTTTTTCTCTCCTCCTCAACCATCTCTTCAGGGGAAAACACTGCTATTGAGGAAGAGATGGCATGTCGGGAGCCATTTCTAATTGCTTTTAGTAATAAGGGGGAGCAACAAATTGTTGGTACTAATGATCCACCTGGTACTCTGAAGACTTGCTCTCAACGTCAAAAGGTACAGAGTACTCATGTGCTTCTGGGTCAATTGAATTCCTCTACTCCAGTTCTAGCACGTCCTACTGATTCACTAAGTAATGAGCTTCCAGTTCCAATACCTAGGTTATTGACAAGTATTAAAATTTCGTTTCAGTATATTGTTTTGATCATCTAGGAAACGAAAACGGAAACGTTTGGACATATTTTAGAAATGTTTCGTCCCGTTTTGGAAACATAATAAAAAAAATTTAAGAATAATTTTTCTAAAATATTGGCCAAAATATTTTGAAATATCTTAAAACATTCCAAAACAATTATACAAATACATTGAAATATTATAAAACATCTCAAAACGTTATGAAATACCTTGAAATATTAGAATATCGATTCTATCACTGATTCGTTTCGATCCCCTTAAAAATAGAAAGTTTCTAATATTTTAATCCTTGGTTATTGATAATTCAACTATTGATGATTTTGGGCTTTCCTATTGCAATTAGGAAAGGTGTTCAAACTTGTATTCAACACCACACATCTAACTTTGTTTCTAATGATTCATTGTCTCTATCTTTTGTACCTTTGTTTCTTATTTGTCATCTATCTCTATTCTTCAAAGTTGGAACGAAGCTCTCACTCATCCAAAGTGGTGAGAAACTATAGTAGAGAAAATGAGAACCCTAAAAAAAGACACATGGAATTAGCTCCACTTCCAATTGGTGCAAGAGCAATTGGGTGCAAATGGGTGTTCCCAGTTAAACAACAAACCAATGGTTCAGTTGAAAGATACAAGGCAAGACTGGTGGCTATGGGATTCACTCAGACATATGACATTGATTATCAGGAAACTTTTACCCTTTTGCAAAGATGAACTACATACGTGCCCTTCTGTGCACACCTGCAACAGTTGGATGTGAAAAATGTCTTTCTCCATAGAGATTTGGAGGAGGAGATATACATGGAGATTTCACCTGATTTTTCAACTCAAGTAACTGAAGGAAAGGTACATAAGTTGAAGAAAACGTTTCGACCTGTTTCGAAAATAAAATAAAAAAATAAAAATATTAAGAATTATTTTTTCAAAACATTAGTCGAAATATACCAAAATATCTTAAAATACCTTAAAATATTTTAAAATAATTATGCAATTGCATTGAAACATTACAAAACATATTGATATATTTTTTTGGGATTGAGGTTGCCAGATTAGACAAAGACATATTTTCATCTCCTAAAGAAAATATGTTATTGACCTACTTGAAACAACTGATATGTTGGGATATAGACCTACAAATTCCCCTATTAAAGTCAATCATCGACAGGTGAATGGAGTTGGTGATGTTGTGGATAAAGAGAGATACAAAAGATTAGGAGGGAGATTAATTTCTCTCTCATACTTGGTTAGATATTGCTTATGTAGTTAGAGTTATAAATCAATTCATGCATGGTACTCAAGTCCCTCTTCTTGAAGCTGTTTACCATATTTTGAGGTGTCTCAAGTCAGCCCCCGAGAAAGAGATCTTATTCTCTAATAATGGTCACTTGAAGCTAAAAGCATTCACTGATGTAGACTTTAAAGGTTCAGTAGATGACAAACGATGCACTTCACCCGACTGCACCTTGATGGGAGGAAATATCGTCATATGGGGAAGTAAAAAGCAAGCGATGGTAGCTAGGTCTGGTGCAAAGGCTAAATATAGAACAATGACCCATTGAGTTTGTGAGCATATGTGGCTCCAAATCCTACCAAGTCAGCTCAAAATTCGTAGTGATGATGGGCCTATAAGACTGTACTATGATAATAAAGCAGCTATTAACATTGCACACAATTCAGTTCAACATGATAGAACTAAAGGTGTTGAGATTAATCGACACTTCATCAAAGAAAAATTGAACTGAATAGGGGTTTGATTTGCATGCTCTTTGTGAAATCAAAAATTAATTGGCTGATGTTTTCACAAAGGAGCTTAGTAGCAAATGTTTTCATTCTATCATTCACAAGTTAAGCAAGAGAGACATTTATGCACCAAGAGGTGTGTTATGTTATATATGATGTGACCCTTAACGGCATTTTTGGTACATTGAGGTTATATATATATTGGGATGTAATTGCATACCCTAACACACTACTATCTTCTCATATTTTTTCATTCTCTCTCTTCCTCTCTTCCCGAAACTCTTAACGGTATCATACTCTAATTTAAACGCTAGTGAATTATCTATGCCAATTGAGGTCACCATGCCATTTTTAGAATCTCAATGGGTGTCCGTGTTATTTGACCTAAAGTCAGGGAGTCTGCATAAGATTTATCCCAAATAATTTTGTGATAGGGTGTGGTTGAATTGCGAGGAAGCCAAATCACAAAAGATCAATCAGACTAATGGCTGGAAGGATCTTTCACCTTTCATATATGATATCAACGAAGACGGTGATGATTGCCTGATGTCCATTTGCTTAGGCCTTAAACATCTGTAAAGAAGTAACAAGTAAAACAAAGGACTTGTACAAAAAATTCAACCCAATATAGGGCAGCGCCCTACAAAATAAACCTCAGCTGCACCACTGAAATTTTTCAAAGGGAATATAAAAGGATCAAATTGTAGGTGCAGATGAACTTTACTTGATCTCCACCCAATTAATTTGCATTTCTCTCTCTCGGTCTCTTTTTCTGGGACAAGATGAAGTGCTAATTTTCATAATTCAATTATTTTCTTCTTACTGATTATTGTCCTTTCCTCACTAATTCAAATCACATAAGCACAGAACAAATAGTCTAAATACAAGTCATATGCATAACTCAGTCAAATATTTAGGGATTCAGGAATGCCCAGAAATTTAAAGGCCAAGTCAAGAAGTGCTTGGAGCAATGACTTACTCATCCAAGATTGGACATAGCATCCAACAAAAACTTATATTTCAACATCTATATAGGCAGGTATGTACAATAAATAAATACATATATAAATACACGTACATATATCAGAGAGAGAGAGAGATGAAACACAAGAACACACTCACATCAACGTCAGACAAGTGCCCTGCCATTATTCTTAAAGGCTGTATTCTGTCCATAGACCAAATCCTTGCGGTTCGGTCATGTGATGAGCTGGCAAAATAATGTCCTACTGGACTAAACTGCAATCAGGGGAAAAAACAAAAAGGACATGAGATTAGCTGATATGTGAAATGTGTATTTGCATGCTACAACTTAGCATTCATGGGTACATGTGCATCAACATACGCGGGACAGGTAATGGAGAGAGGAAAAGAAAAGGCAAAAAAACTAAATGTATTCCACACATAAAATTCCTCTCAAAGACCAAGTATGTTCAAGTCCCTAAAAAATTATTGTGGACATCAGAACAAGTAATAGTCTAAAGAATCTCACGGTGCCCGTATGAAATGTCTTAAACAAGTTGCCTAGGCACTTCAGAATGTACAACAAATCAGTGATATAATGTGTTACATTATGAATGCCACATTATCCATTTCCAGCATGTGTAATAAAAAAGAAAGACCCTTTGTCTGGTTATCCCAGTTTATGCAGAGCCTTTTTATATGTAACCCAAGACTGAGCAAAGCCACGTCAGGTCAGGGTGCATGGCTGAGCGCACGCGTGGTAGAAAACCACCTTGGCCAGGTCCTCTCCAGTCCACAGAAGCGCAATGCACCTTGGGATCCAGTTTATGCAGATCCTTGTGAGTTGTGACGTCCTTCTATCAATATAATCTCTACTTATTTAAAATATCAAATATGAGTTCTGCAACTAATTTCAGAAAGGTCTGATTCAAATCAAGCTTCTCCAACATCAACAAAGAATAAAACTGAGAAGAAACTTTCCAGTCTTTTGAATGAAATATAAGAGAGCTAATAAATAAGTATAAGCAAGAAATGCATCAATTAATTGTGAGAAAGACAGCGGATGTCATCCACAAAACAGAAAATGAAAAAACAATATCAGCAACATGGAGAAAAAGGGTAGCAACAATCATTTTACACAGGTTTCTCTTTAAGTTTTTCATAAATAAAGCAAGATAATGTTGGTTTGCATTTCTTGCTTTTGACGAGTAAAACATGATAATAGTGATGGCATCTTCGCAAGCAGGAAAGTTTCTTGCACATTTTCAAGTTTCCAAGCCACATATTACATGACCAAGAAAAAACAGAGAGCAAATATTATACCTTAACATCCCATACAGGGTAATTATGACCCTTGTAGCAGACGAGATTGGCATTTAATTTAGTGCTCCACAATCGAACTGCAGCATCGTAACATAGTTCAAGTTATACAGTAGTTTCAGAACTGATATCAATTTATGTTAAAGCACAAAATTGAACTTCAACTAGCTAGAAGCAACGCTTTGACTAGAAAGATGACAGGCGAAACAAGAAGCTACATGACAGCTGAGGAAAACATACTTGTTGAATCTGATGAAGAGGACAGAAGAAAATCCCCAAATGGACTAAAATCGGCCGAGTAAACAGGTCCAGAATGACCTTGAAATAATGTATAAGATCTTCTCCCATCATTTGGTCCAAGCTTATGTTCACCTGAAGCCGAATCCTCACCCTGCAAAATAGCTGGCATAATATTGTTTAATACTATTTTCACTCTATTTTTTTCCCAGGTAAATACCAGAATTCCCCTTTAAAAAAGGCAAGATACCGACTTCTATTATATTATATTTAGAAAAGAAAAATAAACAACAATTTTCACCACAAAAGAAAATAAAAAATAAGCTGGCAGAAAAAGAGGGCACAAGTCTCTTTTTTTTTTTTTCAATATTATCTAGAGCATAATGATAATGTTTAAAAGAACATTTATCAGAGGATCTGCTGATATTTTACATTTAACAAGTCTCTTGATTTTTTTGTTTTATTTTCCGAAACATAATGTAATGTATAGAAGAAGTTAAAAAGTCAAAAAATCATTTTCAAAATACTAAGCAAATCGAATTTGAAGTTGCACATTCAAACATGGTAAATAGACTAATTAACTAGATCCAAATTTGCGCTTTCATGGAGGCTTGGATGTAGTTCACTAAAGTACAGTTTCAAGATAGTCAAAGCCCATGGCAGGGAAGAGGGTACAATTGTCGTTAAGAAAAAAAGTACAATGACAACAATTTAACCAAACGATAAAATAACCATGGAAAACAAGACACTGAAATTATATTGGATTATACTGGTAAACCTGCACAATTTTATTTTTTTTTCCAGAGATTGTAGAAAATAGAAGAAATTTTTCCACCAAAAACCGTGCAAAAGTTAACCACCTAATTGCAATTTTAATTGTGTGAAATTGAATACTATGACATATTTAGCCAAAAAGAAAGAAAGAATTAAAGTGGCCCAATGCAGGAAGTTGCCGCCACTACGGGGTCTAGAGAGGGCCTAATGTACGCATACTACGCAACCTTACGTCTGCATGTGAAGAGGTGGTTTCCGCAAAGAAAGAATCAATGAATACATGAAAAAATGAAAAAATGAATGAGAGAAAGACTTATACAAGTATAGAAAAACAAGAAGTGCTACAGCGAATTATAACATGAAATGAATATGACTAAACCCTAACATATACACTTGAAGTTAAATTAATTCCATTATAAGGGGGGCAATAATCATGGTAATAAGATGCTTGTCGTGTTTCTAACCTATTCAGCTTATAAACTACAATTTTATAATTTTATACGACAATCATTTTGACCCAAAAATAGGAGGAAAGTGAGGCAAGTCCTATGAAGCACGGACACTCTTAAAAAGGTAACATATCCATGTCGGATACCGATACTCCTTGGAAACTCTTGGACACGTATCCGATACTGTTTTATCCGTGTCTATAATTAAATGATAAAATCTTAAATTCAGACATGCATCCGACACTTTTTTAGTAATGAGTCCGATATGTTTTTAGACCATATCTACTAGAAAACAATAAACATGTGTTGACACATGACTAATAAAACATAAAATTTGATGAATAAATATTTTATATTATGAGAGAACATATAATTACCAAGACTAAACATATTAAAGTTATATTCGAAATATAATAATAAAAACAAAAGATGCATAAAAGTTTTGAACAAGAGGAATTGAGAAAATGAGAATAATCATAAAACCATGTTGTCTACAAAAGCATTTATGACTATTTGAATATTATGATGATTTACTCTAAAAATTCACATTAGATGACTAGACATAACATTTACTTATCATAAAGTTTAAAATTTTTTATAAATAGTATATCATTATCCCTATAACAAACATTTATCTTTAGCGTGTCCGTATCTTGCATTTTTAGAAATATCGTATCTGCCTGTCCATGTCCGTGTCTGTGCTTCTTAGGAGTCAACAGAGTGTAGTATAATCTTTAGTCTTATTGAACATCAAATTAATTTTTTTATAAAATTCAACATCATATTGAAAAGAAGAAATACATAACAAATGGGAATTCAATGCAAAGAACCAAAACTTGTGTTGATTCCAAATTTGAAGTTTAGGTGATTGTATCTTTCAATTGCCTGTGTTTTGCTAGAAGCACACAAGCGATTGTGGACCAAAGTGTAAGTCGCTTTAAAAGGTAATTTCTAAAATTTCATTAGGGTAGTCAAGGAACACCAAGAAACATAATTTGGTATGTAATGGATCTGCCCAATACCAAACAAGATTTTAATTGCAGTTTCATTTTTGGAATTGGTAAATTGCTAGGAAGCATGGATACGGATACACATACGAATATGAATACAAAATAAGGGTACAGTACAATATGGATATGGTAATATAGTAAAATATAAAAAAATACGAAATGGTACAGTAGGATACGTGAATAAATAAATGCATTATTTATATGCGTTAAAATGAAATATGGATGATTCATAGATACATAGCTAAAAATAAATAACATTCATGTAAATAAACCTATCATATATTGCAATTTATTATATAGTAAAAGATATATTGAATCAAATCTATAAATTTTAAAATGATAAAAAAAAATGTAAATCAAGAATTAAATGGACATTTGAACATATCATATATAAATATGTATAGATATAACAAATTGTTATAACTTATAAGATATTCAAATCAGTCCCATGCTTTCACTTATGCATGGATAAAATCTTAATTGTGAGAGTAATGACATGGTATTAGATCAGTCTCTTGCTTTCACTTATGGATGGATAAAATCTTAAATGTGCGAGTTATGACATGGTATAAGCTAATTATGTCCAAAAACAACATGCTAAATAGGCCAACCATTTGAAGTCAAAATCATATGTTTTTCTTGGACAAATTCTCATTTTTGTTCAAAAAAAAAAATAGTTACTTCCATTATTTACTTCAATGGCTTTTTTTTAAAAAGGTAATATTCAATGTTTTTGGCCCTAGAGGATCCTTGTCATATCCTAAAAATATCAGTCACTTATTCTTGTCGTATCCCAAATGTATCCAAAAATAAAAATTATTTTGAAAAATATCCAAGGCGTATCTGACTGTATCCAGGTATATCTGAGGCATATCTGTATCTAATACGTATTAGATATGGATACTTCAACACTAAACAAAGTATGATGAAGTATTCGTGATTCATAGGTCAAAAGCAAGTCCCAATCCGATGATGTTGAGAGGTATAACATGTCTCTAGGTCTCAAACTAAATAATTAGACTAGGTGATCAGAATTATCTGTAAATTGTGAAGTAACTCGACGTCTCAGATGAGTGACCTCAACTAACAAATTGTATTAATGTCATGATACAATTAACCCTACTGATCTAAATCAGCTTATTCAATATTAATACCTATCAAAAAGAAACAGGTCACATACTAACCATAAAAAGGTAAATAAACATAGTATTAAGATATGTTGAGGGCTAGCAGATATGGTATTGCGAGGAACACAGCATACAATGAGAGCTGGTTGGCGACACCAACCATTGGAAGGCATTTTTTAGATGAATTGACTGCTTCGTGAGTTTAAAGACTATCAAAAAACATACCCTCTCATCTTGGAAATGCAAGCACATTGTCAGAATATATGTTGAAAATTTCAACCCTAACAGGGAGGAATACAGTTGGTTTTTTATTTAAGAGATGTGACACCTTTGGCATTCATTGAATACTAGATCCTAAAATCTTTTGCAATGTATACATGAATAGTGATTTTGTTCTGCAAAGCATAAATTAAAACCATTTTGTGGTCTACTATATCTTAACAAAAGATTTTTCGTAATTTCTTGGAATTGACTAGAACTCCAGTGTTGTCAGTCACAGAGTCTTGGAACATACCTTGTGACATATAAAGTATGCATACGGACACAAGATACAAATCCAAGAGCACATAAATAAATCAGTAAAAGATTTCTGTAAAAAACAATTGGACAAGGTTGCATCAAGGACACAGCATAATATATAAAAACATATCTATATGTGTATAGTAGACAAAATCATGATTCATGGCACAACTTTTGGCCATGATATATTCGTGAATTTGAGAAAAACATTGTCTACCATATATTCAAGGTTCCAAAAGGCTAATGTTGCAGCCTCGCAGGACATGGAGTTGGATCAAGATGATGCACAGAATGCAAATAAGAAAGAAGGAAATTTCAAAAGTACACGTATGCAAAACTTTTGGAGCATGTGTAATAAACTTTGGATTAAATTAAAATCTGATTTGATATGAAATTTAGGCCAAAAAGCTGCTGGGATTATTCAATTAACATATTTTTAGGCTTTAGGCATCATGGTAATGTTGGTCTTTCAACAGTGCTAGACACAGGCACTATTTTTTGGGTCATTTTAGGTCAAACTAAATGGATTGGGAATCATAATGCTGATATTATTACGAGAGACTAACAACCTTTGAAGTGAAGGGATGAATTGCGTCTGGAGAATTGTGTGAAACTTTAAAAGCCATTTACGATGTTAAATACACCTGCAATGTTTCTCAATTATCCAAAACTTCGGTTTCTGACGTTGATAAATCTCACAATTTAGGACCTTATTCACCGCTTCGGGTTTTTATTGGATTGGGAAATAGTTTTGATTACCCGATGTTTCGATATATTTAATAACAATACAACATATTCTGTTAAGGATTCCAATGAAGCAACTGGATGTCTAACTTAGCCCCATATGACAAGGCCAATCAACAGAGATACTCTAACACTTCATCCTGGGCTGTATATCTCATACATAAAACTCTCTCTCTCTCTGTATATACATCTAGATATATGCCATATTTATAAATTGTGGTTCTCTTTTGCAGATGCTTTGATGGTGAATTTTGGCAATGCAAAACTCAAAACGTGTGCTAAAGAATGGAGGTTCGAGTCCTCTTCAATGCATAATATTGAGAATGCTTGCTACATGAGCACAGCAATATGAGAGCATGGACGATGTCTGCCAATAATAAGTTGTAAGTATGTCTACCAATTTTTATTAAGGCCTGCTGACACATCTATTAAGGCCAACACTTCATACCTTGTCAATTACTATCAAAGAACTAAGGTCCTGATTGGATGGCGGTAATCTTGATTGGGAATGAGATTCTCATTCCTAAATCCTAAATTACCATGTTTGGAGATTCAATTATTTAGTAATTTAACTCGGGAAGAAGATTACTACCGTAATTCAATTCTCAATAATGATGGGTATCCTAAACCCATGGCCAATGGTGGTAATCTCATTCCTACATTGATTGGGTATTCTATAAAACAAATAAAAATCCCAAAATGAAACTTCTTCCTAAAATTAACTTTATTTCAAAAATTAAGTTCTTCTCCTAAAATCAATCTCCTTTCTAAAATCAAATTATTTCCTAACATAATTTGGCAATGACATTAATTCTCACATTAGATTACTGACAATAACCAAACACTAAATATACGATTACTATGATAATTAATACCTTGGTATCTCACTACTAGGAATGAGATACCCATTCCTAATTAAGATTACTGTCATCCAAACAAGCCCTAAGATATCACCACACATGAAAACATGGCTTGATTTGAACAAGCTTAAATGTAGAATTTCACTCAAGAATTTGGAATACTACAGATTAACTTGTAAGAATTACTACTAAAAAGAAACTAAGTTAACATTAATTCATAGAGCGGTCAGTCCAAAAAATAATTGTAGGTGAGTGGTTAAAAGAGGTTGACACATGAGTCTATGCCAAGTGTACTCAAAGGGATGAGTGGGACCAATGGATGGAATGGAAAGACTTGAGCTGCCTATGCAAAACGTTTCTTGGGTAAGTCGTGAGGGTAAATGCCCTTACCAGCCAAGATGCCTATCTTAGACCAGATAGATTTGTGTCCTGCGGAGGCAAGCAATGTAAGAATTTATAGCGTAGTACTCGGGCACGTTAGGGTGTCCCATGGGTTGCTTGTCATTTCCCTTGTACGAAGGTCAGCATTGTACTAACACTTGCGCTAACTGGCAACTGTCTCGACTGTTGCGATACCGGTGACTGCTCATCACGAGCCACGTATCCTAGCATTAATTAGACAAACATGACATTTCTTCAAACACATCTTGGTCACGGCCCTTGAGGAAGAGTGCAACAGTCAAGGTCAAAAGGGGAACTCCTAAGGTTAAAGCCACAACTGGTCACTATGGGCCCTGGGGGGTAAAAAGTCCACGGTGCCCCCAGCACACTCTTTCCCAATTTGAAAGCCATGCCTACCTATATATATAGGACCACTACCTATATATAAGCAAGTATACCTTTCCCCGTTCCCTTGTATTTTCGATGTGGGATTGAAACCCAAGGTTTGCAATGCCTCAAGGCTTTCCCTTCACCTTTTTTTTTGGAACCGATTTCTTTCCTTTTTTTTAATTGGTTTCTTTACTTTTTTTTCTCTACTCATTTATCATATATTTGTATATAAAAATTTACTTTTTAAAATCTATTTTCAATAACTTTTATATAATATAAATATATATATGTATATATTTATTTAGTAATGAGTAATGACGTTCTCAAGGCGCTCCCGCTCTCATAATTTTTTGAATTTTGCCACTCCCGCCCTCGCCCTGTGTGATCTAGGACATAAGTCCAGAATTTATCAGATACTACAGATATTTTCCAACTAACAGCTGTTATACAACACAAGAATAAGAATTTCAGTGAAGAATTTGGCCTACTATAGACTGAATTGCAAGGGTCACCGAGAAAAAGAGACTTAGGTACTGGTAATTCATAGAGCGATCTGTGCGGAAAATAGTTGTCTGAGATTTTTCACCTGACAGCTCACGTTATACAGCACAAGAATAGCCCATAGAATATTATATTTTATCAAACGAAAAAATCTCCCCCTAGCACATCAAGAGCATTGCCCCTTAACATAACTTAGGCTTTTAAATTGAGATGATTCAATTATTCTCCAAAATTGTAATTTCTTAACCACACAAATTGATATAATGCACCATGATGTTTCGAAAGAGACGGAGTAACAGATATAGCAAAATGTTTCCAAGCATAACACACAAATGCATTATCAAATCGAAAGCGGAAACTATAGTGAGAGACTTACAACTGCCAGTTTGTTGACCAAGCTTTGCCATGTCCCAAACCTGCAGAACACAGATAGTACATTGCAAACACCAAAACCAAGTACATATCGATTAAGCAAACTATAAGGAGAAACAATGAAACCTTTAGTGATGAGTCTGAAAATCCACCAGCAACAAACGATCCATCAGCGGAAATCGATGAACAGTTCAAACTGCAACACATTTGACACAAAGATCAATGGTTGTGCACAAACAGAAGTCGGAAAAAAAAAGTCAGAGAAGACAACTTTCTCAATTGAATGGCGTACCCATTATGCGTGTTAATAAACGTATAGAAGCTGACTGAAGGCAGCACGATACTACTCAACTGTACACGGTTCCGTAGGTCCTCAAGAATAGAATGCTCTACTTCTGTTGGCCTGAGATGGACAACATAACATCAGCATTTGTTCCTCAGCCCTCAACCCTACCAAAGCTAATATAAAACAAATCCTTTCATGATAGCATCATAATCACAGTTGACGTTGAAGAGCATAAATTACGATGAACTCTGTGCAATATCATCCAATGCATATTTCCCACCCTTAAAAAATGATTCAACAAGAAGGGTAATAGAAAAAGAAAGGTTGCTTTTGCAGGTGTTTTATTCCCCCTTACGCCACTTTAAAGCACTGAAGGGACTGTCTGGCAGTCTGGGTGCAAATGGCTTGTGCATGGGCGTGCAACATGCAATTGCAAGCGGGTGGCTGTGTGTGTGTATGTCCATTAGTAGATATCCACACATTTATATGCACTACATAAATATTAACAGAGATGGAGAAAAATAATACTGTACAAACGAATGTAGTTTACTTACAAACTACTATAACGAGAAACAAATCAGAAAGATTTATTTTGATGCTCTACTTTTTTAAAGAGAAGGTGAGTGCAAGAAGAGACTCAAGAAAAAAGCGAGTGATGGCAATTGTTGGAAATTAACTTTAAAATTAAAGAAGAAATACTCTCAAATAACATGCTTACAAAGATTCGCCCTCAAGAAAGTGACTGAAATTCATGTGCCATGTTCCTTCTTTTAAATGTCTACTATGTTATTCCCACTTCTCAAACCAAAGTTGCTATACAATGTTTTTCATGTTTCCTTTAAGATATCAATAAACTTTACAAAGTGGCATGTATTCATTTCCAGTTACATATTCCATGAAACTAAACAAAGTAGCACAACATAATATGCTGTGAAATAACTTATATTCCTTTTGGAAGCAAAAATGAAGAAAGCATGTTAATAATGTTAAGAGGAAGAGTGAGTTTCACTTTTTGTCCTGGATCCCCAACAGATCTGATGGAGTCACAACCACTGGCATCAATAAAATGACTTCTACTACCTCCAATAACTGACACAACCACGGCAATAAACCAAGCCTAAAAATAACCTATGCCTCATCCTTCACACCGACATTCTAGGGAAGGTGAAAATGCTGTAAAAAATCATTGATCATGAAAACAACATTAATCTTCTATATTTTTGACAAATAGTGTCCTCTTAAAGGGCTTACATCCAAACCTAAGAAACATGAACACTACCAAAAATTGTTGCGTCCATGTCGAGCACAAACTGGTGATAGACATGCCTTGAATACTATTGAACATGTGTTTTGACCCTCTTATGGCAATGTCTCTGATGCTCCTTACACCATGTCTATGAGTATAAAGATGTGATCGAAACAAGATATGCCAACATTTGATTAACAAAACTGTTATGGATGCTTGTGTTAACTTTTTATAGGATTTGTAGAGAAGGCAGCTAGTTCATTCAGTTCTGTTTTGATGGCGTGATGAAATACAAGGCAAGGTGGAGATTTGTTGTGGATGTCTTATATTCCACTCCTAGTAGAAAACTAGTTTAAATTTGTACTCCTTAGAAATTTGAAAAAGTGGGCGTTTAAAACTCCACTTCAAGTAAAAGACCAATTACAAACCAAATTGTATTAGGAAGCAAAGTATTTTGGGTCTATAAATAGATTATAGACCACTCAATTTATTTTGACCCCAAGTTTTGGGCATCCATGTTGGGTTATATTCTCTGAAGTCTGAACTAGAGAATTTTGTGCAGTCTCCCTCTTATTGATAGTGAAACTTTTTCACTACGTTTCGCCCGTGGAGTAGGCTTTTGAACCAATTCACATACTGCGTACTGTACTTTTCTATCTCTTTCCATTTATTGTTTATAGCCTTTAAAAAAAACAGAACACGCAAATATACGTGGATCGGTTCAAAAGCCTATTCTATGGGTGAAATACAAGGATAAAGTTTCACTCTCAACAAAAGAAAGATTACACAAAATTCTCCAACCCAAAGAATATAAACCCAAGGATGCCCAAAACTGAGGGGGCCAAAATCCCCAAAAGAAAATGATTGGTCTATAATTTATAGACCCAAAATACTATCTCCTAATACAATACGGTTTGTAATTGGTCTTTTACTTTAAGCGAATTTCAAAGACGTCCGCTTTTTCAAATCCCTAAGAAAAACAAATTTCAAACCAGTTTCCTACTAAGAATGGAATACAAGATATCCACAATAAACCTCCACCTTAGTTTGTATTCCATCAAGCCAACAAAATAGAAGTGCACAAACTAGCTACCTTATCCACAAATCCCATAAAGGGATAACACAAGTATCCATAACAAATCTTGACCAATGTGCCCACTAAATCATTAAAACAAAGTGAATACAACTTGCAGCCTTCTCAAGAATAATAAATATATTGAATCTTTATCGGCGATGATCACAATGTCTCATCAAGAACTTTAATCAAATTATTCCATCAACGCAACGATATGCATCTGTATCCGCTATAGAGTAAAACTGTTCTTAACACAATTTTTCTAAATTGAATTGTTTTGTAGCCATCTCAACACCAAAGCTCTGATACCAGTTTGTTATGAACAAAAGTCATAAACAATAAGTGGAACGATATAGAAAAATACAAAACACACAAATATACATGGATCAGCTTGAGGAGATTACACAAAATTCTCTAGCCCAAAGAATATAACTCAATATGGATGCCCAAAAGTGGGGGTCAAAATCCCCAAAAGAAACTTAATGGTCTATTATAATCTATTTATGGACCCAAAATACTTTGCCTCCTAATACAATAAGGTTTATAATTAGTCTTTTACTTGAAGTAGAGATCTAAGATGCACGCTTTTTCAAATCTCCAAGGAGAAGAAATTTATAACCAGTTTCATACTAGGAGTGGAATACAAGACATCTACAACAAAAATTTATAAAATATGACTTTCCTATATTGTTAAAAAAAAAAGCATAAGTGTTGGCATTAATCATATTAAAATGCTATATTTTCTTATTTCTATACAATGGTTTCATTAAAGAAGTGAAGAACATGGGAGGACACAAGGAATTACCATAAATGCATATGCTTTCTGAGCATACAAGAAATGTTGATTATTGACTGAATGACCCATCTGTCAAAAAACTTGTGATATAGAACTAGCTATAAGATTTACTTCAGGTGACAAAAAAAATAATTATTATTCTGATATATTGCATAATTATAGATGCTCTATTTAATAAACTTATAAACTAAAATAAAAAACACACTTTTCTTTGAAACAGGGAATTTCGGAGATACATTATTGGCAACATGAGCTCTGGTTTGACACGTGGTGCCACAGATACTGTGTTTCCCTCAGTCCGAGAAGCTTTCACTGTTGCACCAACAACTTTGTCCTTTTTTGACTTTTTGATTGAAGCCCCTTGCTTTCCCCCCTCCGCTGATCTTTTCTGAAGAAACATAAAATGAATTCATAGGAGGAAAAAAAAAAGAACCTACAATCATAAAAGAAAATGGTAAAATAGAGTAAAATACAAGCTATCAAATATTGTGATGACATATACGCATGTCTAGTACCTTGGGCTCTTCCAATTCCCCTTCTTTGGTTTCTCCCTCAATCTTTTCTGAATCAGAAAGCAAACCTTTCTCTAAACGCTCTTCTAAAGAATCTTCAAGCAACTGTTGAAAATTATATAGTTAATGAAGAATAAGTAACTTTTTAACATATTAGAGCTGCATTGTTTATAGAGATATCATCTTCTTCTCAAGGACAAAAACAAAAGCAAAAAAGTTACTACAAATGGAACCACCAAATTATAAGTTGTCAAAACTGCAATCAATCTAAAAAGGGTGCATACTGTACCCAAAATCCAGACACAATATGACCTGCGGGAGTAGTTCTAGACAAAAAATTTCCAGAAAGGAAAAAGGGGGGAAGATACAGAATCATGTGGTTTAGTTCTTATAACCCTGTTAGCATGTGAACACTCGATACTTGTCAAAAGACACAAATACACAAATTGCAACAACTGCATCCTAATGTCTGACTAACAATGTGAACTACATTGCAAGCTTTTGTTGAATCTGTTCCTTAATTTTATTCACATCAATTCCCACCAAACTATCTTTATAAGAAGTTTGGCTGTTTGGCAGCCCAACTCTTCTCAAGTACCAACAATTGGAAAAATGACAACCTAGTAAACCTTCTGAATATTGAAATGGAAAATCAAGATGCTATTCTGATGCTTTAAATGAACCCGTAAATGCACTGGTCACATTGACAATTCAAATACACCTATTCAAATATCAAAAATAAAAAATAGACCTTAGAGAAGCGGCTATTTATTTGGATCCCTTTTTGCATCCTGATTTCCCTTTGGGGTCAAATCATCCTACTTTATTCTGTCTGGTAGTTATGCTTCTTTTATTCAATGAAAATATGACATTATATGGCTTCCGATATACTCAAAGGAGGCTCCACAAATCAGTAACACCATCCACCACTAGCCAACATTATATAGAATTGCTTGTAACCATAATTTCAGTGGATGTTAAAGCAATCCTTGTCTCAACAAATAGAGACAATAATCAAAAATGCTAACCAATGATGATTACAATCAGCAGACCATACAATGAGATTACCAAACAAGGACCTATCATACTCAGAGAGAGAGAGAGATGAACTGAACTGCTCTATTTACTTACTCCCCAATGTATTTCTTTTTGATTTAGCAGATTAGCTGCATCCTGCCCACTCCCAACAAGTGTAACAACTTCAGCATCATCAGAAATTGAGGCTGGCTGTCCAGGAGAAACTGTCAACAATATCATGAGCTCAATACATTGTTTTAATATTTGACAGAAAATTAACACAATTGAAATTCTTATGTACAGGACAGAAAATTTAATAGTATTTAAATATGTTGCAATTCAAGAAACAGCAGCTGTACCTTGAAAGTTGATACGCTCGTTGATAATTCCAAGAACCATAATGGATTGTGTTTTGTGCAAATATTGCAGCAGAAGATCATAAGAGTACTGGAAAAAAGTGACACTCAGTTTCAGCTTTTCCTTTGTATATGGACCCCCAGGTGACAGAGCTTGGTCCAATGAAATCAATTATGAAAAAGCTATTTCATATGAAGCAAGCAAACAATGATAAACAAAGGTCTGCATGCACAGGAAAATTTCACCACATCCTAGCTGATTTACTAAAAAAAAAAAAAAAGAACTAGTTCTCCCAGCAGTGACCAGAAAGTTAAGAAAAGTGACTATTAAAAAATGAAAGAAATGTCGTTTCTCTTTTCATTTTCTGTAAATTCTGGACGAATAAGAACATTGGAACACAACAATTTTAAGCATAATTAAATATCAAAATCAATTATGTGAAGTCTAATTCCCAACTCTTGAGCTAAGTTTAGTCAAGATGTCTTCCAGATACTGATTGAGGTAAAACTAATTGGCAGACATCTATTATTAGTTTGTTTACTCAACATGAATTTGATATACAACCTCAACCTACATTTCTAAACTTGCTGCAATACACATACCCTTCCATTCCAAGGGATTATCACCAACCAACTGCAGATCAAGGAAGGCTGAAGAAGCCTCAGACTTTCTACTTATAAATCCCAATCAAGTTGTGAAATAGCGTACTAACCATGGTTAACACAATTTACTAAACCTTTAACGACCCACGATCTGGGTACATCAATCCCAAACGAGGTGAGTTCATGATCCAGATCACCAAAATGTACTAGCCCAAATTGTAATACTAATCCTAAATCAATTCGCTTTAGAACATGCAACACAAATATAAAATACTTATTAATTGACTACATGTATATAGATTTAAAATTATATATTGTTTTAGATAATAGAAAATCAAGCACAACTATTAGATGAATGGTAAGTAACTTAGTGTTTATGAATGTTATGTACATTTATAATATATAATGTTGTATAATAGTGAAAACGATCTACATAAGAGTTCTAAAACATATTACGACTCAAAATACCGTACCAACTAAACCTAACCTCATCGTACCGCGTACCTAAAAAAATGTCGTAACATATACCCGTACACATACTACGTACCAAAGCGAACCACGATCCAAATAACATTGGTACCAACTTTGCAATTATGAAACTTTGAAGTGCAGCTCAGAAGCATTTTATGTCCAATCAAGGGGAAAAAATTTCTAAAAAAAAATAATTGGCCTATATCTTTCAAATTCATGGGTATGCATTTTGAAGATAGAAATTGCAGTAAGTCATGCCAATGATATAGATGGCCCAAAATAAAATGATCAGATTCAAACTGGCGTTTGATCCATGTTTCAATTTACCAATTTGCAAGCCACACCAACAATTAAAGTTATGAAAAGCATCACTATCAAAAATGTTTCTGTATATCATGAATCATCTAGAGCGTGCAAAGTTCAAAGTATCGGTCAATGCCGATACAAGTCTTATCTGACTCGGCACCTTCCAAGTTGGTACCAGTACACATTACATATAAACTCTGAGCCTTGCACCACTCGTCGAATCACCGAGTTATCGCTACGGAATCGGCCAATACCCTTCCGCAACGTCACAATATAATCTGAATCTCTCGTCATGTTCAACTTCTTCCTTCAATTCGTATCACTCGATACCACGACGTGATGCCATGACCGAAGTTCCTCCGAGTCGATGGCTGATACCGCAACCTTGAACCATAGAAGCATGAGAATGCCAAAGGCCCAAACGTGTATAATCAAATTTGGAAAGCACAACTGGATGGTCTTCCCCAAGTAAAAGAATATATAATATTTATGTATGTGTAATGACTAGACTTACAAGCACATATCAATGACCAAGGATGAAGTAATCACCTGGCATATTTTTATGTTCACTTTGCTTTGCCTTAGAGAATGAGCAAACTCCATCTCCTACATCGTAATGACCAAAAGATTAAGGATAGATTTTCAAAACAAAATACCAAAACTCAGGAAAGATTTTCAAAACCAAATACCAAAACTCCAAATGCGGTATGATGGTATAGCATAGGAATTACCTCCAGATGAGAGGGAGAAAGAACCCCTTCCAATTTTTGGAGGTCACGTAAATGCATCATCTCATGGTCTTCTCGGAAGCTATTGAAAAAAGCTCGAGCTAGCAATTCAAGCATAGTTGTTAAAAGTAAACTCAAATACTTGTCATTTTTATGGGGCAATTGGGAATGTATGCAGTAAGATGAAAAGTAAGATGAAATACCACAACTACAACTTATACCTTCTTGGATATGACCCTTTGACACGAGATCCATAAAGCAGTGGATAAACACTGGATAGAGGACTCGTAGCAACTCATGCTGCATGGTAGAAATACAAACCAAAATAAATGAACTTTAGAATAGTCTGCCAGGTTTTCCAGGCAAGAACTTCAAAATTGATTATGACACAGATATTCAATCTAGAAATAACTGTACGGGTGAAAGGAAAGCGAAAGGAAAATGCACACCAGTTGCAATTTTAGCTTTTGATAAGAGACCAGGCTGCAAACTTAAAATCAAAGTCGACTGGTGACAAAATCAGGATGTAAACTTATAGTGAGTCAGATAGCATCATATGGCATTGTGGTCATAAGGTCTAAGCACTGATATGCTGTCACGCCCCAAAATTGCATAGGGGTGAGTTAAAAAAAAATACATTTCCTACAAATAAGCTCACTAGGTTGAATTGAAAATCTAAAGAAAATTGTTATTAAAAGAAAACATTAATCAAAAATCCAATTGAGCTTTAGTTTGAAAATAGGCATCTGACATAATGGCAAGAGCATAACCCGTAGAAGCTTAAAATCCATTCACATCAAACTAAATATCTATACCATAACATACAACCACCGTCATCCTTCAATAAAGTTTACAAACCCAAATCTCTAAATTAATTTCAATACAGTCTCCCTTAATCTGACAAATATGGGAATACTAAGTTACCAGATTTTTTTTTTTTTGAACATGAAAGGAAGTTACTAGATGATAATCCTCAACTATCTCCTCCGTCTCCAATCCTATCTCTAAAAACTGTAACTAGGGATGAGCTTAACTAGCCCAACTGGATAACTTTGCTCAAACACCACCAAGGTGTTAAAACCAATGGGATGAAATATTTATAATATAAGCAACATAAATCTTGAAGTAATGTAAATCTATATACAGTTCAAAACATGCAAGACAATGAGCAGAATCCGACGTTTAAAAATAATGAGGTCTATATAATAATCCAGACATCCATAATACTAAAATCTCATAAATGGCACACGTATCAAAGTTGGGGATTCATCCCCTATCACTTCACGCGTGAACGAAATGACCAACCCCCGGGGAGCTTTTGAGTTTTGCACCCTAGGGATCACAACGCGCTTCTTGTTTTTTAGAGAAGAGCAATATTACTTTGACATAAAAAAAAATTTATAGATACTTGGACATAATTTGTTGACCTAATTATTTATAATCATTGGATTGATAATAATCCCTCATATTAGTTGGTTGGGACCCACAACCAATCCAATAGTTGAATTAAATCAGCAAATTAAGTCCAAATAACATTATTATTTAGATAAACCAGTATTGGAAATTTGTGGTGCCACATAGGCTACCACAAAATTCAATACCATTAACCAAGCCTCTTTAAGTTTAGTAGGAATCCAATGGAACCTCCCAAGACCCACCGATTTGCCATATATCACAAAAGTAACATATTCCCAAGTTAATGAAATCCAAAACATTTAACTTGCAAAGTTGTTCCAAAATAGGCGTAGGGGTTCAACCCTGTCTTACAAGTATTCAATAAGATCCCAATTTAACCCAATGAATAATGAGATACAAGATATAGTCATCATATATTCAACAACAATTTGATATAGAATCCCAAAATATGCATGAGATGCATCAATGTTAGTGCATGAGAAAAGAAATCCTACCGACAAAGATAAAAGATAACGGAAAATTGTGTTGTAAGAATCTCGGATCCGAAAACCTCGACTAACCTTCTCTCCCACTTTTCTCTCAAGTCAAGGATTGTTTGGCTTGAGAAAATGTGATTAATGTATGAAAATGAGGTGGGACGGTCTATTTATAGTGGAAAACCACAGCTATCACACTGACCACACATGCCACAACTACAACACTTAACCACACCTAGTACCCTAATCGCAACTACCACACCCACTACACTTAAACACACCTACCACAACTACTACACTTATGACTTAACCACATCTACTACATTTACCTACACATACCACACCTATTACACTTCTACCTTTGTAAGAATTTAATATTCGTGATTACTCCTCTTAATTTAAGTAATTGTATATTGACCACAACATTATTAACCAGTTTCAAATCCACTCTTCTAGCATTCATACATAAATCTAATATTCTTAAATTAATATCTAATAAATAAATATAAACAAACATAAATAAATAACCAATAAACAAACAAACAATTAAATAAATAAATAAATAATAAACAAATAATGCCTAATAAATAAATTCCATGAGCTCTCATAGCTCAAAAAAAATTGAGTATATACTATCTCATTTTAATTATCAATAAAATTTTGTTTCTTATCAAAAAAATTATTAGTAGGATCCAACAACTAGTTTTCCATTTCACCCGTACAGGTGATAGAACGGGGGGGGGGGCACACAGTAAAAATTTTGGGAGGACCACATAGCTTCATGCCATCTAGACCAACTTGCAAGTTGTTTGAGATATTCACGGACACTCTTATGGAAGATATCTAATATTTAGCCCTACGCTTCATATAATGATTTGACCAAACAACCAGGTCATGTCACCGCCACCTATTTATTTACTTATTCTGCTATAGCATTGATGACACCAAAGGCATAGTCCCAAGCCATGTAAAAGCTCCTCGTGGACCTCACCTTATGTAATACTCCCCTTTTCTCATTCACCAGCCATTTTGTAATTCTCCAATTACCCCACTACGACCAAGGTTCAAAGTATCGACCGAGTCGTATCTGCCCCGGCAGGCATCGATTCGATAACAATACATGATACAAGATTATCACGTCTACCATGAATTGGTTCTGACTCGGTCTAACTCGAATTCAACTTCGACAAACTCGGCCGATTCACTTCGAATCGAACTAATACGCACAAAATCGTCCACCAACTTTCAAGCAACAAAAAAAATGCCAAAAAAAAGACAAAAAGATGAGAAATTGAACCCTAAATCAGACCCTTTTTTACCATAAAAAAAACAAAACAAGTTAGAAGAAAATTGAACACAAACCTAAACAATTGTGGTAAATCTCCCTAATCAGAGACCCTTTCCTACTATTTGTTCTTACTTTCCTTCTTCTTCGCAGTAATAGAGGACCCAGCATCATCGATCAACATTGCAAATCAATTGTTGAAACCCTAGCGAGCCTCCCAGTGAGCCTTCAGCGACCAGCGAGCCTCCCAGACCCATCGTCTTTGTGCTCTCTCTCGATGCTCTCTCTCTCTCTCTCTACGTCGAAGACTGAGAGTTGAAGAGAGAGAGTATTTTTTTTGAGTCAAAATACGGGAGGCTTTGGCCTAAAAGACCTAAAAATTTATTCTCCCCCCCTTTCTCTTTGTTTTTTCGGTTTTAGCCCAATTTTTTTAATTATATAATTTTTAATATTTATCATACAATCTAATTAGAACTTAACTTCTTAAGTTTGCTTTTGTATATGTATTGATGATTTAATAAATAAATGTGCATTATGGAGAAAATACATATAATTTCTAATTAGATACATATTAAATGAAGAATTTCTTTATAAATAGATTTTTATTTTTAAAGCTATTAAGTTAACCATATATATACACTTATATTTTTTTATAATTTTTAAAAATTATAAATTATATTATATTATCCTTGAATATAGATGATAATAAATATTTTTCGACAGGATACTTATTATTCTTTTTGGCAATGATTAATGTGTTAAATAATGTCTTTTAGGAATATGATACATAGATAATGATGTTTATATTTATTACAATTTTTTCTAATTTTTTCAAATTTTTTTTAAGCCTTTATATGGTATTTTGGGCGTATCGGCCGATACTGCGCCGCGACCGATGTGTCTCAGTGGCCTCTGAGTCAAGGACCGATATCGCGACTTTGAACCATGACTGCAACATTAACAGTAGTGAGTCGTAACCAAATAGAAGCCTTAAATAAGTTTGAAAAATGGAAAATCATGCTTGTCAGTAGTTCTTGCTTTACCTAACTCTACTAAAAGAAAAGAGGGAAAGGCCATGAGAGAATTTATTAACTGATTTTGCCCCATGGAGGTTTTAGGGCTCAACCCCCTGTTGAGCATTGGTTTCGAGAATTTTCCATACTTTATGCAATAGCATGTAATGACCCAATCCTAACATGTCTAATTTAAATACGGGGCCCACTTGTAAAGAAACCGAAGGAATTTTCAACAAGAATTGGAAAGTACCATGTCTAAATTCCTTCATTGTTGATACTTGATAATGAATTCTGCTCAAGTATATTGATGTCTATCTTATCCTAAAAACTTTTCCTTAATCAGGTAATAATTATGGGCCATCTAACTCCTGATTCAATTAGGAGAGAGTATTAGGGAGGCATTTTCTACAGAATCAATAACACTACAAAGTACATAAATGATGCAAAAAGTGAACTCCGAAAGTAATTACTTCTCGTCCCCAGGAATACCCACAAAAAAAAAAACAGTATCAATCTCCTCCAACCAACTTCAACATAACAGTATTTTAGTCCAGAAAGTTACTCAAAGGGAATGTTCAAAATAAATAAATAAATTGTCCTAAAAGTGACAAGATGACTCAAACACCTATCTCAATGTATTTTCACACAGACTTCAAGCTAACAGAATCTAGTGAAATCTAACCAGCCTCTATAAGACAACAGCAACATGATCAGTTAAAAAGACATTTTTGATAATGAGGTAGAAATGCAAAAACTCAGCTCATAGCACAATCATAGAACCGATGTAACCGAAAAGCTAGTTACCTTGTATAAATCAAGAGAGCTATAAGTCCAAGACCTTAGCTTGTTATATCCCTCCTGGTATTGTGCTGGTTCATTTTTTGATCTGAAAGATATGAAATTCAATAAAATGATGCATGTCCTCTCTACAAGCATAAGACAGTAATGAGAAAGATGCATACACCACCTAAAGGAACAAGGAGTCAAGGACCTCCTATTTTGGTATACGTCAGAACAATGGGGGGCAGTAAAGCATGAAGGTCAGACATTTTCAAACAACACACTGGCTTGACATTCTAATTTCAAGACCAGTAACAATATATCTGGGGCCAACATGGGGCGGTCATGTCATTGTCTTCAACATAAAATCAAATGAAAGTCGGTTTTGCAAGAGCGCAAGCTACAATGTCATAGTGAGGCAAAATTGAAAATGTAAGAGGTTTCTGAATATCAATGTCATTCAAAAGCAGAAAACCAATTTGTGACCTAAAGCACAAAGTTTTTCACAGGTTAATCATATAAAATCATGGTCCATGAACCAGAAAACAAGACAATCGCAAGAAGAGGAACCCATCACATCTAATTTCTTCAAAGATAAAAAATTATTTAATTAATAATTGTTTTCTGCTATGGAGACCATAATGTCTGAGCATAATTATTCATGGCAGAGTGAGAATAACAAAATTAGGAAGGCAGACAGTACACAAACACAGACACAAATAATTTCATTTAAAAAAATAAGTGCACTCTCAATTTTCCCATGAGTGATATCATTTTGCTTTTCAAGTTATTTTTCACATTAGTCCATGTAAATGCATTAAGTTAGAGCACAAATAAACAAAGGAAAAGAGAGTTCAGATAGGGCATTTACACTAGGACAGAATAAGCAAATCACTTTCATACTTAAAATTCTGGAGATTTCTACAAGGCATAGTTGTCAAATCACGTATCAGAAGGTATATCGTTTTTTAAAAATAGTGTATCATATCGTATAATGCATCGTGTACTATAAGATACGCGCAATTTTAAATAATTATTAATAATATATATATATATATATATATACCTTTGTAAAAATGTCATAAACTCATAATTACATACTATTTCATTAATATTCCACCAACTATTCAAGTATCTAACATAGTTCAATAATATCAAAATGCAAAGACCTCTAATTCAAGCTTCTAACATCAACTGCTTGAACAACCTTAGTATTAATCAAGAATTTTGAATTCAATTGAAAAACATTAACAACAGACTTTCTTTTTTTTTTTAAATCATAACCACTGAAACGACGTTATTTCATTGGTTAGTGATTTAAAAATAAGTGTTGGGATGAAATAATGTCATTTCAGCCCCAAAAAAACAAAAAATAAAATCAAATAATAGAATATTCACGTACCGTACATATTGTATCGTGTATTGTACTATACAGTGCAAAAACTATGCTACAAGGTACATAAACGGGCAAAACAAACTAATAGAGATAGATAGGAAACAAAAAAAAGAGTGCACAACCAAAATATGGGTTAATTTTGTGTTACCATTCCTTAAAAAAGTAAAATGAAATTCCAAAAATCAGAAAGTATTTAGGGCCTCTTTGGTTTACATTTCAAAAAATAATATTCACAAATAGTTTTTGAAAAGAGTTTTAGAAAAATATTTTTGATATTTTCTGAGACGAAAAACTTATTTGGTTAACTGATTTCAAAAACAGTTTCACAGAATGGAAAACAATAAAACCCGTTTGGACAATAAGTCAAAAAATTGAATGCAATTCTTTGATTTTGGAAAGAATACAGAATTTTCTTCATCAACAATAAAGTCAATATAAAAAAATATACAAAACACAAATAAAAAACCAGATGCAAAAAAAAAAAAAAAAAAAAATCGTATATTGTGTTCGTTCTACTTGTGTGTGTTCAAAGTCAGATCTGAAGCCAAATGCAAAAAAAAAAAAAGAAAGAAAAAAAAAAGGAAACGTGAGAAGAACATTTGAACCTATATGCAAAAAAAAAAAAATCGGGTCTATGTGTTTGTTCCTTGTGTTTGTGTGCGCGCGTTCAAAGTCAGATCTGAATCCTAATCTGAAGCCAGATGACAAAAAAAAAAAAAGGGAGAAGAAGACCTGAAACTAGATGCAAAAAAAAAATGGAGAAGAAGATCTTAAAAAAAAAAGTCGGATCTTTGTGTTCGTTCCTTTTGTGTGTGTGTGTGTGTGTGTGTTCAAAGTCAAATCTGAATCCTAATCTAAAGTCAGATGCCAAAAAAAAAAAAAAAATCAAAGAAAAAGATCTTGAACCCAGGTGCCAAAAAAAAATAATAAAAAAAAAAACCAGATCTTGAGGAGATGTCAGAGATCATCGGAGAAGACTAATCGTGTGTGTGTTGTGTTTCGTCTGGTCTTTGCCAAAGTGGAGAGAGAAATTCGGGGAGAGGAAAAAAAAAGAAAGGAAGGAAAAAAAATTATATTAGAATCTGTTTTGATACAAAGGAGTTTTGAAGGAGAGACCTCATTAAAGAGAGAGGGGTGTTCTCCTTGTTTTCCTTTTTCCCTTCTTTTGTCTCCAAAGCACCCAAAACAAGCTGACTGATTATTTGTTTTTTACATTCTTTTTTTCTGAAAATTAGAGAACAAAAACCTCAAACCAAACAATTTCTCTTTGTTTTTAGAGTTTTGAGAACAAAAAATTATTTTCAAAAACCAAACCAAACAGCCCCTTAGCTTTTCCTTTTCATGAAACATGTATCTAATATAGATCAATCTATTAGCTAGTGTGTAGTTGTGTGATGTGACCCTTTCTGCATCTTCAACCAAAAGGGTTGTCTTACTATATTTCAATTCACTACTTTTATGTTTCTTCTCACACAGAAGAAATCTAAAAGAGAAAAAAGAAATCAAAATGATCCAGGTGCTCCCATATGAGAATGTACCATGTTCTGGAATGCGCCTTCCATTAATTCACAAGCTAGATGGTGTTCAGCAGCAATCACCATCTTGTGGAATGCATTTGTTGTAAAAAAAAAAGTGTATTTTCATGTTGCAATTACTTGTTACTTAATTTCTTATGCATTTTTCAAAGTTTAAAGGAAGGTACTAATTGAAGTATAAAACTGATACATTAAGTATACTCCAATTAGTTTCCCGATGCAGTTTCTTTTCACTTGGTTTCTTATGCAACAATGTTGTGAAAAGCGAGCCTTAGTGTCCTGCCTTGGTCTCCTTGAACAGACAAGGCGAAGCAAGGTTAAGTAAAGTGAGAAAAAACGAGCCTAGGCAACAAAGCGAAAAGGTGAGCCAAGCAAGAAAAGCAAACATGTGACTGCAATTTTTTTTATTTCTCTTCCTCACCCTCACTCTCCCCCTCCTCTTCCTCCTTCCGTAACATCAAATAAACCCTAGCAGAGATGATGTTATATATGTATATTATATAAAATAAATTGATTGATTCATCTTAAAACATCTTATGATAACCTGTCTTGTTATGATTAGATGATGTTGAATGCGCTATTTTATTTTTGTGGTGAATGCTCTTGTTAGTCAATTTACTTGGTTAATCAAAATGATTAATCAATTTGCTATATGTTCTAATTGATTAATCAATCTATGAGTGCTCTGTTTAGTGGTGATATTAATCAATCACGGTGGGAGTCGAGCCCACATTTACTAGTTTTCCATTTAGATAATTGATTCTTTTTAGAATGCAATAATGTTCAATATTTAATATCTTATCCTATTTAAAATATATAGATATTTATTATTTTGATTGTATTTAAGTATTTTATATTTGTAAAGTTAAAACTTGAATATTTAAGAGTAATCAAAGTATTAAACTAAAATATTTGTTTATTTTTTATATTGTTCATTTTGCTTCGATGAAACTTTCGCTTCACTTCTCACTTCTCGCCTAGGCACTCAGTAAACTGATTCGCTTCGGTTAGCTTTACGCCTTAAATAACATTGCTATGCAGTTTTCAAAGTTTAAAGGAATGTACTAAAGCTAGTAGAGTACATCATCTTCAAAGTATTCAACGTCTGACTGCAAGACCCCCTTTAACATAATAAGTTGAAACCTTTTTTACCATGATCATATCTACACCTAATACATAGGATAAGGATTCCAACCGGGGAAGGAGGAAGAGGAAGATAAGAGTTAGGGTCCTAACCAGAAAGCAACAAAATCCACTTACAATTTTAGCCCATCCCACCAATAAAGTTCACAACTGAAAATCCGAAAATAACAATTGTTTTCCCATTAACTATCCCGGAATCCTTTCATGGAACCCCAAATAAAAACTACACGAAGTTAAAATATAAAGCACTGAAAAGAGCACTTGTTAACCATTCTGCTTGTAAGGCGTCTTATGACAACAAAACACTTAACCATGTAACTCTCCAGCAAGCTACCTATGCTGATTGCTGAAACTTAAGTTCCAATTAGCACATTTGTCATGCAACAAACAAACCCAAACGGGAAAAAACAGCACTCAGATCCCAAAAAACAGTTTCAGAAGTCTGCAAAGATTAAAAATGGCTTCCATGAACAACAAAAACGGTTAGCTCTCAACTCTATTCAGAGAAATAAGTTCATATAACTAATAACTAACTACATAGAACCCTCCTCGTTCTAAATAAGTTTCACTCAATCTTTCCATTTCTTGTCATTATTTTTGTTGCCAACAGACCTCATAAAGCTAATGTGATGAATAATTATATCAAATCAAAATAACCCTATTTTTCTGATAGGCAAACATATAACCTAATTCTTAAGCTACCTCATGAAATCCCCAAAAATTCCTAACCCTACACTTTCCCATAAACCCCAAAGAATTTTCAAATACCCAGAAGTTTACAAAATTATATACCTCAACAAATACAAACAAAAGAAACCCATTAAATGAATTCATACAATGTGAACTAGAAGTAGAAAAATTAAACACCCCAAAATATTCAAATTTACAGTAAGCAAATACTAGCACGTATATTATGTAAATAAACATATTGCAAGAGAGAAAGAGAGAGAATTTGAAGATATTAGTGGAAAAAAAGCGTACTCAGAGAAGGAGAGAATGTGTTTGGCAATGTTAGGGTCAGTGTGTGAATTGGCGGAGGCGGAGTTTGAAGAAGAGTTGTTGCTCTTGGTCTGTTGTTGTTCTTCTTGGAAAGCAACCTCTGTTTGTTTGAATCCCTTCTTCTTCAGGTATGCTATCACTGCTTTTTCTATCTCTTCTTCATCCATCTCTCTCCTCTTTCACGCACTCTTTCGTCTCTCCAAGTCTTGAAGTGTGTTTTGTACTGTGAATCTGAGAGTTGAGTTGAAGCCCTCCTAAGCTTTGCTGGTGATGTTTTCTTTGTGCTCAGTCCTTGGTTAGTCTCTTGCCTTCGAAAAAAGAAATTTCTCATTATGAATTAACAACATTAGACAAAAGCCAAATTAAAGCATGAGCCAAAGAACTTGCTTCTTAAACATACTATGTCGTTTTGGCATAGTCTTAACTTCTATTGAATGATTTCCATCACAAATGGTCCAACAAGTAGAGTTTTTCTAAAAATATATGCAAATAGGAACACCGCCAATGTAGTGTTTTAGTGCCTATCCTTTACATCACCAATCCTAGCTTAATCATTTGTTTTCTTTGATATTGCCCTATTATATAAATCTCTTGTATGTATTTTTCTATTAAGTTGTAACTGACTAATTTAGTGTCAATAATATTCTCTTCTTTTTTCTTTTATTTCTCTCTTCTAATCGTTGTTTACAATAACATCACCGAAACAAAGAGATGAAAGAAAATAAAAAAAAATGAAAGAATCTTATTCCATCACATAAGTCTATGCAACAACATAACCTAAAATACACAATGTATGCCCTTATATAGTAAGGAAAAACAAAATAAAAGAAATGCATAAACTACCCTTAATATTAATACTCTATGATGGTAGATTTATCCAGATGTAATAAAATTGTCAATTCATTTCAATGTTATCCTTGTGGCTTAAAAACACCAATTGTTCTTCATTGTACTAATCTAAAGTCTTGAGCTCCATGTGGGAGAGAACAAAGACGGAGCTATCCTTTGGCCAAATGGCTCATGGGACCCTAGCACTTTTTTCAGTCCCATGTATATATATCTTAAGCACGCAAAGAAATAGTTGTCCATTGGTTGCCCTCCTTACATATAACTTGCATACTATGAAGAAATAATTCAGTCAAATCTTCTATCCCAATTTATTAGGGCATCGGCCCACTTCAATTTTTTTTTCTAAAATATAACATTTTTACACCAACACTTTATAAATACTCTCAACCCTTTTAATTTCATTCAATTCATAAAGAACCCTTGACTTTTAGAATGTAAATACCTTATTAGCTATGTTATTGGGATTTAGGTCAGAGAATATTAGGATCAAATATATTATGGTCATTATAGCAACAAGATTCAGCATTGAATGTAGCAAATGGTCATAATGCAATACATTCCCAAATTAAGTACTTAAATTAAAGCAATTCATAGTATTAAAACTTAGGGCGAATAGCACTTTGCACTCTCAAAAATTTCAAGATTTGCACTTTACTCCCTCAGATTAAATTTTTCAGATTACACCTTCAATGTATCAAAAGTGTTGCAATATAACCCTCTTATTAGCTTTTCGTTAGTTATTCCGTCAATGTCAATACATTGGCTTTTAACGAAAACAATAACATAAGGTAACTGAAAGGCCACATTGCAGTACTTTTGATACATTGAAGGTATAATGTGAAAAAATTAATCTTTGAGAGTACAAAGTGGGAATCTTAAAATCTTTCAGGTGCAAAGTGCAAAAAGCCCTTTGTTTAGGGAACAATTTATGTTTTTTTGTGTTTGGTTCCAATAGTTGCTTGCTTATATTAGAAAGATAGTTTGAGAAGGCCCTAGGTCATGGTAGGATTTTTTGTCACAAAAGATATCTACAATTCTTTCTTTTGGCTCTTGAAGATATTTGGTTGTGTATCTGAACCCATCCAAACTAGCATTGCTCCTACTCAAGGAAGCACAGATACGGACATGGGTGTCATATCCGATACGATACAGATACGGAGATACGATAAAATTTTAAAATATACGACACAGGTACAGTGAGAATACGGCTAATTAAAATAATATAATATATTTTTATATATATAATAACATTAATAAAATTGAGTAATTAATTAATATTTTATAATTAGAGAAAATGAACTAATACTAAATTTGATTAGTAGACTAATGTATTATGGGCAGTGGGTTGAACTAAATTGGATAGTGGGTGACAACTAATAAGGTATGACTGTAAATTAACATAAAATATAAGAAGTCTAAGGGTTACTTGTAAAGTGTAATTTAGCAATTAGGGCAAAGAAAAAAAAAGAAAATAACTGGGGCTGAAACGTAATTATGAAAAACCCTCGGCAAAAACTAAAAAAAAAAAAAAGAAGAAAACAACGTGACTGTTGCTTTTTGGCAATTAGGGCACGGCGCAAATTCTATCGCAAAGGAGCGATAGAAATGGCTGAGAAAGAGAGAGAGTAGTCGAAGAGGAGATCTGAAGATGACATACCTGCTCGAAGAGGAGGTAATCTTTGGCTATGGCAGTCGCAATGACTGATCAGGTATTGTCTTCTTCGCCCTCTTTTTTTTTCCTAGTTTCAACTTAAATCCATGGTTATGGGCCATATCACCCCCGTATCCGAGTCGTATCCATCCACAATAAATGCTTCTTCACTGTTTAGGACACTTGTGAAAGTGTCGGACACGTGTCCGGCCGTGTCCCACGCGTATTCGTGTCGGACACGTGTCCAACACCATCGCGTCGATCCTCCAAGGAGTATCCGTGCTTCCTAACTCCTACTTCTCTTGTTTGGTTGCTAACTACTAGCTTCTTCACAAATAGGAACCAATGGCATGGGAATCATTGATATCTTTTGGATCAACAGCCAAAGATACTTACGTCTTGATTTCCTTCTTCCTATTTGTCTCTTGTCAAAATTTCATGTGGTATGACTGTGCAAAGTATTTTGTAGTATAGGAAAACTTCTTGATTACACTACACTACAAACTTGTAACTAAAAAAAGATTACATCCAATGCACCAAGCTCGCACTTATTACCGGATCTGATAGAAATATATAAAGAACTATTATCTACAACAAATGTTACTAACTAGTGACAAATGTTATATCTAAATGGACATTAACTAATTGCAAGACATGCCAACCATCACCAACCTACTTTTAGCACACATCATTTTTGTGCTGCTATCTCATCCAAACCAAACCCACTACGGCCAACTCCATTCACCATTTACTAAACAGTAATAAGATCGCTTTTCATAGTTTTGATCATAGATTCGAAGTGTATCTTGGCGCCAGACCTGATAAGCTTGTCCTTCTGAGTTTGCTTAAGTAGATTTAGGTAGCCTAACGTGAAACCATTACCAGTCCTTTGAATCTCGCAATCATCCAAGTCGGAGTGTATACACAACTTTGAATCCTCTTCATCAATCTATTTTCTTGGTCCCTGTTCAGTTCTAGTACAGTTTTACATTTTTCCATGCCCAACAATATATCACACGAAATTGCATAACAATAACCAGTATAAACATCTAATAAGCATTACCATATCCACAACCTTAACCATAAACCATAAAGTGGGATTTTTTTCAAATTGCAAATTACACAACCCTCAACAAAAATGCCAAGACACTCTCAAAACAGCATGATATTGATCATTAAATCACTCACAAAATTAATAAAGAAATCATATTTTTACTATTCCCAAATAATGTAACCAGTTGCTGCCCATAAATTGCATTCAAATAAATGAAACCCTCTAATAACCACAAATTCATGAATGACAATTTGCATCATATACATTCGATTTTTCTCAGCACAATGTGCAATAATAAATTCAGTTCCCCAATTAATTCCGGGTGCCCCATATTCACGAATTTTTATACATTTGAGGTTCATTGCAACAATTCGGATTTCTAATGAGAACTTCTATTATGCAAACCCAATGAAACTATGGACGAACTGTGCGTATGTGCGTGTCTGTAACTGTGTAAGTGCGCATGTGAGAGAATGTGAATGTGAATGTTCCATATCTTCTTGTGCCTGCGTCTGTATTGCCGAATCAACTGTGTATGTTCAGGGAGAGAGAGAGAGTGTGCGTGTGTGTGTTTGCAGTACTGGCGTGTGCGTGTGCGTGTGTATATGACCGTGAGTGTGCGTGTGCGTTTGTTGCAGAACTGGGTATGTATGGGAGAGAGAGAGAGAGAGAATCTTGTTGTGTGTGAATATTCGTGTGTGTGTGCTGCAGAATGAAGAAGAATGAAGGATACGAGAGGATACCTAGCCGGCGACGACTCTCCTCCGCGGCCAGAGGTATGAAGACAAACTGCGGCGATCAGGGGGGAAACGCCGGCGATGTTTGTGGGGTTCGAGTATTGCGTATTTCCTAAACGGACAAGGGATGAAATTTGATTAATAATCCTAAGATTTTTGCGTCGTGGGTTGGCCAAACTAGAGTTGGGCCAAATTTTTTTTTAGGGTTAAACTCATTTTGCACTTCGAAAGATCGTTCGAATTTTAATTTACACCTCTAAAGATTAAAAATTTTAATTTACACCCTCAAAAATAGAAAATTATATCAATGTATACCCCAAAGATCAAAAATTTCAATTTGCACCCTCAAAGATAGAAATTTGTATTAATGTACACCCCCAAAGATCAAAAATCTCAATTTACACCCTCAAAAATAGAAATTTGTATTAATGTGCACCTAAAACTAAATTGATAAATTATTCTTAGACCCCCTCATATTTGTCACTTAATCATTTGAACCCCTTCACATTTTGAATATTATCCCTATATCTCATGATGTTTGTACATGTGTAAACATAACCACTTTTCGTTGATATCTATTAATATAATCGTTAAAAAATATGATTTTATCCTAATAAAAAATTATAATTTCATATTACCCTTTATTTTGTGGATTCGATATACTCTAAAGTTCAAAATCAAGCTTACCATTTGAATGTCTAATAGAATGTAGATATTTATAAAAAGGAAAATATGAAAAACATTATATAAATATCTACATTTTATTAGACATTCAAATGGTAAGCTTAATTTTGAACTTTAGAGTATATTGGACCCATAAAATAAGGGTAATATGAAATTATAATTTTTTATTAGGATAAAATTATATTTTTTAACAGTTATATTAACAGATATCAATGAAAGTGGGTTACATGTTGTACGTGCATAAAATGTCATGAGATGTAGGAGTAATATTCTAAATGTAAAGAGGTCCAAATGATTAAGTGACAAACATGAGAGTATCTAGGTATAATTTATCAATTTAGTTTTAGGTGCATAATGATACAAATTTCTATCTTTGAGGGTGCAAATTGAGATTTTTGATCTTTGGGGTGCACATTGATATAAATTTCTATCTTTGAGGGTGCAAATTGAGATTTTTTATCTTTGAGGGTGCATATTGATACAAATTTCTATCTTTGAGGGTGCAAATTGAGATTTTTGCTCTTTGAGGGTGTAAATTGAGATTCGAACTATCTTTCGGAGTGTAAAATGAGATTAACCCTTTTTTTAAGACTGTAAATTTTGGATTTTAATATGAAAGTATTTAAGTTTAAAATAAATATCAAAAATTATAATGAAGTACACTTTTTAATTTCTTTTTTTTAATATTACCTTTTTATTCTTGCGTTGATTCATGTATAATTTATATGGAAAAAATTGAAATGATTTTTTGCAGTGTTACTGTGATATATACAATTGTTTAAATTTTAAAATAGTAATATTAATTCATTTGGCATTATCTTTTTAAACTAAACGTTTTTCTTCTTCAACTTTTCAACTTTCTTCGAAAAATAAAATTGTTTTACATAGCATACAATAATTTTAATTTTTTTTTGGTGTAGCAAAATTTTTTCTTCTTCTTTACCATTTCAAAGTTTCGTTTTCTCTTCTAACTCAACAAAAAATTGCTCAATTAGACACGTTAGTTTCGCCTTCTTTTACTCTCTTTTTTTTTATGAATCAAATTCTTTTTAAAAACAATGTAACAACATAAACTGCACCCAATTAGAAGACTCCAAATTCCCAAGTTAGAGAATATTCTTCTTTCATAATAAATTCCTTTAAATCTATTTCGATTACTCAAACTTAATTCATTTTTCATTGTTCTTTCTTTTTACCTTATCATATTTAAACCAATTCCCTAAGGATCAACCTCGGGCTACCGAATTTATTACTATACTTGACCACATGTACTTGGGTGCACCTAACTGGAGTCAAGCACTTCACTCATGATTATACATGTTGTGAGACTCAATCTTGCATTGAATACATATTAGTATAATTATGTGGGGTAAATTATAATTATTTGAAATTATTTATTAACTGGACCGCGTTAATAATGTATTTGTGAGACCCATTTATTAGAATTTTATGTGTAAAGATAGTATTGGGTTGATTTTGAAATCACTTAAGAACTTAGAGGGAGGCAAGTGTAATTATTCAATTGCCTGAATCATCTTTACAAGTGTTGGCATATGAAATAGGTGAGTCATCAGGTGCTAGGTGGCTCTGTGTGTGTGTGCGCGCCAAGTATTTTGTGTGTGTGTAATAAATGGTGTAGAAATATGTGTGTGTGTGTTTAAAACATAAAATAGTGTGTGTGTGTGTGTGTGTTTTTTTTCTGAAAACTGAGAGTGAGGGAGAGTAAAAGTGCAAGAAGAAAATATTTTTGTATGTGTGTCTCTTGACCCATGAGCAAGGAGGGAGAGAGGGAGAGAAGAAACAAGCCTTGGTGGGTGATTTTAGTTCCAACCAAGAGAGAGAAAAGGAAGGTATGTACGATTAATTTAGTATGCATGTATATGTGGAGATTGTTTTATTTTAAATTAGTGGTAGTTTTTAATTTAATTTTTTGAACTGTTTTAGTTAATTTTATTGGCTATTTTAGTTTAATTTCAAAACATAATTTTGTGAGTTTAACTTTAGTGTATTAACATAAATTAGTGGGTTGTTGTATTTAAATTTCACAACAGGTTTTTATGAGTTTTATTAAGTATATGAAACGTAATTAACGAGCTGCTAAGTAAAGGTTTCAAATGGGTATTAAACTAAAAGTGAGAAAAATATAAAAAATGGCTATTTGAGATGTTCGGTATTTTTTCGAAAGCTAGGATGGAACCGAAATTATGGGTGTGAAATGGAGAGGTTAAAGGGTTCAATAAGGGACTGAAATTTTATGATTTAAGGTGTGTGTAAGATTAAATATGACTGTTTTAAACGATAAGTACGATAGAGGTTGGAAAAGGGTGCTGGTAATGTCGAAACTCTAATTTCGTTATTATCACATGTATGAATTTTAATCCAAATGACCTAAAATTTTGCATGCTGCATTTTTAAATGATGCTTGATGTGATAATATAAATTTCAAATGTAAATGAATATTATATCCGGTGCGAAATATATGGAATGCCAGAAGTACAGTTTTTAGGATTTGGGATCGAAATATGTGAAAATGGCCCCTGTCAATGTTTTTGACCTACTTAATCCTAATTGTGATTAATGTGAGTGATTTTAGAAATTTGGGAAAAAAATGTGATCTCTTGAATAAAAATGCTAGTGTGTGAGTGGATAGCGTGGTAACTGGAGTTACCAAGGCACTTTGGGGTGCATCTTTTTTGCATGTATTGGTGCATGATTAACTATTAAATATGATAAACATATTGATATTGTAATTACAAATATATTAGGTGGAACGGGTGAGACAGTCGGTGTTGAAACAGATATGGTAACACCGAAAGAATCCACCGATAGGACCAAGGGCCGTATATCTGTAAATTTGAGATGGGTGTATATTTTTATATGTTTTGAAAATGTTATTATAAGATGATAGTAAATGATAGAATTTAATCTCCAAAATTATTTTCTACGTGCTTATGTGATTGAATGATGTTTTGTACTGTGTATTGTGTATTGTGGAATGTAGCGCATTGTTTGAGACAAGAACATTGATGCCTAATCACTGGGCATGCAGTAGTGTGCTAGCACTTTAGTGTTTCCGGAAGGTTTGGGAGACACGGATCCATGTGGGATCGATTACCTGATGAGGGGTAGTATGTATGTGATGTGACTTGTAAATTATTTGGAATTAGATTAATGTTATTGTTTGATACGTGTATCTACATAGTATCTACCTACTTCAATGTATTACTATCATTTTCATTTCATATACAACATGTATATTCACTAAGCGCGTGGTTTAGCTCACACCCCTATAGCTTCACCTTTTCAGGTATTATAGAGGAAGATGCAGATTAGTCCACTTCTAGTTAATTGAGTCTTATACAACATTAGTGTGACATCACTCAGGTTGAATGTCTGTATGACTAATTGTTGGTTTGTGTATTATATTTGTGAGAGATTATTATGGTAGGTTAATAGTGTATGATTGTAAACAGACTCAACAAGCATACTTTGAAATGTATGTTATGTGAGTGTGGGATTTTGTACATGTATATAACCTGGAAAACAAAAATAGCATATGTGTTATACATGGTACAAGTTATAAAAAAGGTATTATCATCATACTTAATGACTAAGGTGATGGGTAGTGTTGTTGCACCTATGGAATTATTTAGTGTTTTATTAATCCAGATTATATATTTGTAAACAGGTGTATCAAAAACCTAGTCACGTCTCATCTTTGAGAGACCGGGATGGGGCGTGACACATGTGGAGACCAAGACACTCAACCTAAAGGAGGGGGTGAATAAGTTTTTCAATTTTAGCCCAAATTGATTGCCAATTAAAACTTATATCTACCTCAATTACCTATTTTCAATCAAATGCAAAAATTAACGATGAGAACCCTTTTTAAACACCACCAACCCTTTGAGCCATAGGGATTGATTTTAAATAATATGCAATTAATTCCTCAAATCAATCTCACGACAATCCTAACAAACCCACAAACCCAATTGCACAACTATTGATGATATGATATCAAACACATAATGCGCGTGTGTGCTAAAAATGTCAATAAGAGACACAAGCAACATGCAAGTACTTGAGTCTTGTATTTCAACAAATACCATGGCGCTTAATGTTCCTTTCCCTGTTATGTCTCTCTGTCGAAACTCCCTCTTTGATGTCTAGTGTAACTTTGTCTATCCTTCCCCGTCGCATGGTTTGTCTAGGCCTCGAGTGATTATGGACATGCCAACAATCCTTGGTATAAACACACCAATGGGTTTGTTCAGTAACAAGTTCTTCTTCTCCAAGTCGTGAGGATGGAAAGAATCAGTAGTGGCAATCTTTGAATCTTAGGGATCTAGGTTGTGGTGAAAACTCTCAAAGTTGAAAGATAGATTTCTCTGCTCAAAAACTCATAAGAGGTTATCCCTAGGTCTGGGACATGCACTCTTTATTTATAGGCTCGGAATAAGGTAGTCTTAATATAATAAGAAAACTCAAATTCACAAACAATCACTCGATCAGTGGGTGGGAGACGGTTGACACTAGAATGAAAAACGTCTCAAATCAACCAAGGACTGAAACCGCTCGAGCGACCATGGAGACCACTCAAACGAGCTTATAGAGTGAGCCCTATGCTAATCCCCAGTGGCCTTTCCTCTTTTTATCCTAAGTCATCAGGTGACTGCTCTAGTGAAGGCTACCGTACATAAAGCGGTCCTTACAGTTTTTTTAAGCTTAAAACTATGTAAAAACTTGTCTTCTGAAGCACTAAAACGTGTTGATCAAAGAGAAGTCCGATTGTGACTCAAATTATGTTTTCAAAACTCATAAATTAGTTTAAAAAAACTTTTCTTTTAAAATCACCAAGGAGTCATTATTGGATCACTTCCAATTTTATTTTCATCCTAATCATCCGAAGTTAAAATAACTAAGGGTTCATTTTAGGTGTTTAGGTCATTACATTTGTCCTAAACATGAAGGTGCATACGGAGGTTGAATAATTTAGTTTTGACGCTTAATCTTCTTCATTCAATGACGCTTTCGGATCTTGAACGTAATAGCATCATGACCATGGAGATAGTTGAGATTTTACAATAGACTCCAAGAAATTAGCCAATTACAATACATGATCGAACATGTTCAAATTCAATTATTTAAATCAAAAAAAAAACACTAAACGTTAAAACCCAATTTAGGTCAAAATACCTACTCACGGGTGAGAATCCCTCCTCCAATTATACGGGAACTAATCTACTCACACATAGCAAATGTAAAATTGCAAACAAGTATAAAAGATATGATAATTGAAAAGAAAACTAAGAATTATATTGAAATCAAAATTTAATCAAATATTTTGTATCTAAAAAATAAGGTAGAATTAATAACGAACAAGAATTGAAAGTACTTTGTACTTAAAATAAAGAAGAAAACAAAACCAAGAAGAATGATAATGCTTTGTTGAGGAAGAAAACCCTAACCCTAGAGTTTCGCCAGCTATTGAAGATAATGAGAGAAAGAAAGAGAGAGAAGCCCAACCGATGGAAAATCGTCCATAAGAGTCCTCCTCAGTTTCAATTTTTAAAGGGATTCCACAGAAGCCAATCTCCAAATTCTCTCTTTCCTTATTTTACGTATATCCCATCAAATGAGAATCTCCAAAAATATCTCCCAATACTCATCCAATTGACTTTCCAAATACGAGTCCCAATTGTGTTTGACTCTCTTGAACTGGTAGGAACATAAGGACAAACTAGTAGGAAAGTTTCTGTCCAGGATGAACCAGTAGAACCCTTCTCTGTTTCGACAGAATCTTGATGAACCAGTAAACTTTAGACTGAATTGGTAGAAAACTTTCTGTTCAGGATGAACCTGTAGAACCTATGTTTGCTGACTATTGAACTAGTACAAGTGCTACTAGTTCAATTGCTCTTTTTTTGCCATCTTACTGCGCTCTTGCTTCCATGTCCATCTCGTCTAGCTCACTTTGTAAGTTCCCAAGCCATCCAAATGAATGTAAAACATCAACCTTACATCGAATTCACCAGCAAACACACAGATTCACCATAAAACACAAACTCAACTAAAATAAAACATATAACTAATGAACAAAGCTAATACAATTGGTTTGAGACATAAATTATGTACCTCTATCCCCCCCCCCCCCCTAACTTAGACTTTACTAGTCCCTAGCAAACACAAAACAAAAAAAAAACACAAAATCCTAACATTACACCATAAATTCCAAAACATAATTAATTAATCATAACAATAACCATAAATTGTAATGCATATGCTTAAGAACTCATGGGCACATGATGGAATCAAAAAGGACTTAAGTATATAAATGTTGCCTTGGGCACAAAAACCAAAATGTAATAGCCTCAAACAAATTAATGGTTCTTCTACCCAGGCTATCACTGGCGTAAATAGACAACTACCCTTAACTACTAGAAACTAAACAATTTCCTAAAAACGAGAAAATCAAAATAAAACTCCTATCTAGCTATCAATTCAACAAATTCGAGGCATTCTCCTCCTCAATCTCTGACCCAGCACTAGTTTCATACTCTCCACTGCTACCACTATTCTCACTCTCCTCAACTGCATCCATTGACTGCACAACAACAGGTGGTATTGTTTGCCTTGAAGTGGTGGCACTGGCAGTAAGAAATGGAGTAACTCCTGGCGCTGTCTCTCTTGGAATAACAACCTCAAATAACCTACGTAAAATCTTCAAGCTCATATCCACTTTCTTCTAGAGCTTATCCTGTGAATGCCTCATCACTGAAATACCACTTTCTATATCCCTAATCCTCTCCTCTAACATCAAAACACGTTATTGAACTGTAGCTCTAGATGTCGGAGGTGGATGAGCATCAGTAGATGAATTAGGTGCAGTCTAAGTTGAGGATCCACTTATTCTAGGTGCTTATGACATGGTGGAGCTCTTCCTCTCTCCCTACTACTGATGGGTCCACTTTCTGGCGGGAATAATTGATTTGACTATCCTCGTTGCACACTCGCCTTGGTGCATAACTATGTCACCATATACTCAAGAGGCATATTTCCCTCAAGCTTTGAAGTAGCAAAATACTCTCTAATCACTGTCTAAATCATCTGTGCAATGTCGATCCTAGACTCACTATAAATTCATGTTACAAGATGATCTTGGCTAAACCAGGCTTCTTCTCATACCTCCTTGAATACACTTTATAATGTAGAATCTTGTTCATAAGTCTGTGTTATGAACAAGATTAAATTCATTGGGGTTCTCATACATAGCCCAAGCATACTCAACAGGATCGTTGGCAGCAAAATCAAGGTGTGGATAATCTATCTTAGTAGAGTAAGGTCTCACATACCCCAAATAGGCAGTTATGCTATTGGGGGTAACCTCAACAACACTATCTTGAACTGTAGTCCTCAATAACATGACCCTGAACTGTAGTCCTCAATAACATAACCCCAAACCGTAGTCCTCAATAACATCAAATCACTATCAACAAGGGTCAAACCACTATGAAACTCACAACATAAAGATAGAATATAGCCATTCACTGGCTTGAATAAAAAATTAAGGCTTCTCCACAATCTGTCGGACTAGCTCAATCTTGCCTAAGCTCTTCTCATCCACCATTCTCTCACACATAACCCCCCTTCACTACAATCAAAGTCTAGTAATTAGTTTTTTGGCTCTCCATGGCTTAGGTTGCTCTTGTTCATCACTCTCAATCACTTGCCTTTTTCCCTTCAACTTCCTTGTTGCAATGATGGAAGCCCCTCTCATCTTTGCCATATCCATCATAATCATACTCACCATAGAGATATAGAGTAGACAAGCCCAAATCCAAGAGAAGAAGCACTGGGTTTCCAATATCATGGGGTTCTTTGCCTTCATTGATAGGTTCAAGGGTTTCAATCCAACATCAATTAATGAAGATTGGTGATTTAGGGAAGATTAGAGACTAGGGTTGGTATTTTCGGAAGTCTAGAGAGAGTTTGCAAGAAAATTTTTTTGGGAAGTTTTGAAATGTAATGAGAAAAACCGTCGAACTCCTATTTTAAAATTTTCGGATGGAACATAGATGAACCGTTACAAGTCCTATCCGATGTTCCAATTTATGTTGGAAAAAAAATTTCTTTTTATTTCTTTTTCTTCTTAATTAAAAATTAAAACAAACACTAAGTCCTAAGAATACCTACTATGACCCAAAAACTTAACATGCTAAGGCCTTAAATCATATTCCATATATGCCCAAATTTCTCTAAGTGTATGCAAAGCAATTTAAATCAAATATGCTCTATATACTATGCAAGGGAATTTAAAGTATAAAAAAAAATCAAATGCAAACAAATAAATCTAAATCACAAAACCACTTTTGTAGGCAATTATGATTGCATTTAGCAGATGCAATAAGTCACTAAACCCCTAGGTTATCCCTAGTGAACGATTTTTATTTCATTAAGATTTTCAGCAAAGATACCTATAAACTTCATTTTATCTATCCAGAACATATTATTCCTCTCTAATTAAAGTATCATTAAAGATATGTCATATCCACTCACAAATTAACTCACACAAAATTACACATTGTAGACTTAAACGCTATGTAAGAGTATTTACATTCACATCAACATTAAAAACTCGTTTGTGTGTGTATGATGATCATTAAATTCAAGAAATTTATCAAACAACATCCACATCTCTATTAACTATTCAATGTTAGCTTTGATGTAAATCTCACAAAAGTTGCACTCTCAGATCAGAAAACCTCTATTTATAGTGACTGTTTTACTTATAAGTTATGTGAGGAAAAAATTACATAGTCAAAGCAAAATTTACTCATATTTTTAAAATGAAAGACATCATTCAAATAAAACGACTTTCGTATAATCTCATGAAAGAATGTTAGAGCAATAGAAGTAATGCAATTGGTGCATCTCTCATTCCAATTTGCATATGTACTTGTTACAATCCCCAAGATCAAATCAGATTTTTTTGTGGTTGTGAGTGAAGGTTAAAGAAGTGAAGGGTTATGAGAATTCAAAAGAAGTTATCCCAAGAATGTCATCTTTGTTCGAAACATATCCCTTCTCCTTTTGATAAGCCTTAATAATATCACATCCTTCATTTTTCTATTTTCTTTTTTGTTTCTTCTTAGCCTTTGGCTTTTCCAATGGTATTACTCTTCTTTTTTTTTTTTCCACAAAATTTGCTTCTTTCTTTTTTTTCTTTCCTTTCCTTTCTCTTTTCTTTATTTTCGGTTAAGCATCTGCCACATTTCCCAATATAATGACAAGTACATAGCAATTCCCAAGATAACCAAGGTAAGGTGTAAATATTTTATAATTGGCTCAGTTATTTTTTGTAGTAAAAAAACAATATTTTATTTTAGCTCGAACACAACTTCTAAGGATAATGATAAAAAAAAAAAGGCTTAAGGCTCAAGTTAATTCCAAAAAATGGCCTAAAATAAATTCTCAAAAATGCATGACAAATTGTTTCGTATTTTGATATATACCCAACTAATCACCTCATATACTCTAACCAAAACAAATATGACGAGATTATTTAATGAGATTGAATTAAAGAACTAGTAATGATTATTTAATGAGATTGAGTAAATGTATTTTAACCCTCCAACTAAGCTAGGCACAAGACTTACATGGGTTATACATTCATCTCCACTATAGATGTAAATCTCATGTAATAAATCACAAGAATTACATGATCGTAGTGTATATAATTGGAGTTTCAAATGAAAACATAAACATGTTACTTAAATATAGAATAAACTCCAATAGAGTGCTAAGATGCAAACAATTCAAGCTTCAAGAAGAATATCTAAACTTTCAAAGTAATAAGAGAGAATAAAATAACCAAACAATGTTTTTTTATATATGTAGTCCTAAAAAGAAATAAAGCAGTATAACCCTTATCCCCAACTTAAATTATGCATTGTCCTCAATGCATAAATAGTAATGCAATAAGAAAATGAAAAAGATGAGGGAAGAAAAACACCTTGATAAAGCTCCTATTATAAACAACTACTGCAAAACAAGCAAACAAAAATTAGCATAGCAAAAGAATGAAAACAAAACTAAAAAAACTACCTAACTAATACAAAAGAAAACAAGGGAAACTAATTAGATGGATGGTCCTGATACCTAGGATCAGTGAGCTCCTCACCGGTTTCCTAAGCTAAAAAAACCCTTTAAGAAAGGATTAAATCGTTGGCCATTGACATTAAAAGTCTGGTCATTCTTAGGATTTTTTTACCTTTACAACCCCATGAGGATAAATGGTGCGGACCACAAAAGGATTGATCCAACGGGCTCACAGCTTCCTGGGAAATAGGTGAAGATGAGAATTTTATAAGAGTACCCTCTGTCTCGACTCAAAGGTCTTTCTCAAAATGGCTTGATCACGAAATTTTTTAACATTTTCCTTATAAATATGTATACTCTCATACGCATCTCTGTGTATCTCCTCCAACTCATTCAATTTTAATTTCCTATAGCTTCCAATTAGACCCAAATTGAAATTCAAGGTCTTTATGACCCAATAAGCACAGTGCTCCATTTCTACTAGCAGATGATATGCCTTGTCATATCCTATAAGGAGGCATACCTAAATGTGTCTTTAATGCATTATGGTATGCTCATAAAGCATTGGTCAACTGAAGTGACCAATCCTTACGGTTAGGGTTAACCATTTTCTCAAGTATGTGTTTAATCATTTTTTTTTACTAACTCAGCTTCACCATTGGTCTATGAGAGGTACGTGGCGGACACTTTACGTGTAATGTCATATTTATGCATCAAGGTTGCAAAAGACCTATTACAAAAATGCAAGCCACATCACTAATCATAGTCCTAGGCATCCCAAATCTAGACAAAATATTTTCGTTAAGAAATTTAATCACAACCTTGTGATCAGTGGTCCTAGTGAGAATTGTCTGTACCTATTTTAATAGGTAGTCAACTGCTAACAAAATATAAAGATGACCAAAAGAAATAGGAAAAGGTTCCATGAAAATCGATGCTCCAAATCAAAAATTTTTATGACAAGGATGGGGGTGAGATGCATCAAATTCCTATAGGTCACACTACCTAATTTGTAGCACCTTTCACAACTCTTACATAATAGGAAGCAATCTTTGTACAAACATCGACCAATATAAACTAAATTGCAGAATTTTGGCTACAGTCTTGGAGGAAAAATGACCTCCACATGCCTCTGAGTGATAAAAGGAGATGATGTCTTGCTGCTCACCATATGGTATACATCTCCTCATTACTTGATGAAGACACTATTTGAACAAATAATGGTTATCAAAATAAAACTTATTCACCTCCACTAGGAATTTCCTCTTCTCCAGTGGACTCCACTACACGGGTATCTATCCTATAACAAGAAAATTTATAATGTTAGCATACTTGAGACAAACTGTAACAACATAAAATAAATACTCCTCAGTAAAAGTGTCAGGAATAGATATGTGCTCTTGTGTGTCTTGAAAAATCAATTGTAATAAGTGATCGGCCACCATATTCTCGACTTTTTTATTATCTCTAATGATCAAATAGAATTCTTGAAGAAGGAGGATTCATCTAATAAGCCACAGTTTAGCATCCTGCTTAGACAATAAATGCTTAAAAGTAGAGTGATCAATATAAACTAAAATAAGCGACCAATGATCAACGATCTAAATTTATCTAAGGCAAAAACTAAAGCTAGTATACTTTTTATTTTATTTTAAGATTTTTATTATTTTATAATTTTTTATCAATAGTTAGAGACCATTCAAATCAACATTAACGTTCTAAATTTTTAACACAATACCTCCATGGATTGGGTTTAGTGTTAATTGAGATAAACTTAATTATTAATAAGACAGATAGAAAAATAGATAAAATAATATTCCTCGTAGACGTGAGTTTAATCAAGTGTGGATTGATATTTTAGGTGCGATAATGACTCGATCTTTCCTTTTTATCACTTTTTAATAAGGTCATAATGTTTTGTCTCGTATTGTGGTTTAAATTTATGATTGATTGAAGGTCTTTCTCCCCCATGTTTCTTGGTTACTCTTTTTCACTTGTTTCTGATGCCTTTTCTTCTCTTCTCTTCGGTTTAAATTTACGGCTAATTGATGTTGCACCAATATATAAAAACATAGTAAAATTATTAATTTTTTTTCTACAAATAAAAAAAGTTTCAAATAGACCCCTTAATGCTGAAAAATACAACCAATGCCCAAACTATTAGACGACTTTGGATTTCTATCTATACAAATTCATAAATTTCATTTACAATTCGAAAGTTTTTTTAAAGTTGAATTTTGGCCCGTAAAAATTAATTTTCTCAAACCACGTGCACGACACATGAGATTTCAATAGACGAAAATTGAGATATTGTTTATTAATAATAGACTAGTGGCACATTACTACTTTTATTTGAATAAATGTATGATCAGTTCCAAAAAATAAATTTCATGAGAATTTTGATGATTTATTGAAGAGCAATGAAATATAAGTTTGTAGAGTAATGCAGGGCGATAGGGCGTGTTCAAATTTTCAATTAGCCGCAATTTTCTATTCTATCTAACTTTATCCGAACCTATTGAAACGGTTAACTGAAAAAATCGAATAGAAATGCGAAAGAGTTTTTGGTATTCTGATTAAATCGGGTAGAAATGCAAAATAGCTATTAATTTCCGTATTCCTACCGTACTCCTATTTGCACTAATATATATATATATATATAAATTAAAAATTCTAATTTCTTTAATTTAAACTTAAAATAATTGTTGTTGTAATTGTTTTAATATTGATTTATTGTATTATTAAATTAGTGCAAATAATTTAATTGAATTGTTAAATTAATCTAAAAATTAATACTTATAAAAGTATTCATACGAATTCTTATATGATTAATTTGGCCAAAAGTCTGATCGAAATATTATAGTTGGTCGAATAAAGTAGATCAAGAATTTTTTTTTAATAAAATATCAAATAAGAAGAGGAAAGACACCCTACAGGGGGCGAGGTGTCGTTTCATCGTAACAAAATCGTTCATTATCAAAAAAAGAAGGAAGTATTACATAAGAACCGAAAATGGGACAAGTTCAGAGTGAAGTCGCCGCCCCGGCCGCCGCCGCCTCTGCCTCTGCCTCTGTAGATCATGAAAGCAGGCCGTCGACGTCCTCATCTTCCGCTGCCCGAGACAATTCACAGCCAGCTTCCATGGAATCCTTGATTGCTGGTCTCTTTCTCTCGACTTATTTCTTTGTTAATGTTATATTCATCGAGTGTTATCCTCGTTTCTGCTTTATACACATCAAATAATTTCAGCACGAAACTGTTACCTTACTACCACCCCCTCTCTTTAATCTGGGTGATAAAAAAGGTAGTCCTAAATTTCCCCATTTATAGTTGATGCTGTTCTGCTAATTATATCTACAAGAAATGCATCACCCTCTGAAGCTCTGTGGAAGGACCTTAATATTAATTGTTCCTCCAACTAGAAGAATACAAAAAATGGCTCTCAAGGAAATTGATCCATCTGTTTGTTTTTGTTTGTTTCTTCAAGTATAACGCATTGCCTCCACAAAAGTCCTATTTTATACCTCATAAACAGCAGCTATAAGAATTAAATTCTTCTTCAGAAGATGGTTCCTAATTAGACTTCAATGACTGCATTTTCCCATTGTCTCATTGGTATCATGTCATATGATCCATCATTGATCTAGTGATGTGGTGGATATAGAATCCAGTTCCACCACAAGCAATAGGATTATCGTATTCTGATGCATCATTGATTTTAAGAATGAACCTGTGGTTCATGACTTCTTTAGTTTCATTACGTTTTGCTAAACAGATTAATTGCACAAATTAATGCAAAATTTGACAAACTTCTACTCTTCTGCCTCCACAGAAGCTGCAGCATTTGGCAATGATGGTGAGAATGAGGTTGGTGCACCTTTGAAGATCAAATCTTTCTTTGTGATTTAGAATTGAAATTTTCCAGCTGTACCTTTGTTGCTGAATAAAAACAATTGTTTGCATTTCAGTCACTTGATGTGAAGGCTCAAAAAGCATTAGAATGCCCTTGCATAGCTCACTTGAGAAGTGGCTCATGCGGTACCCAGTTTTCAGGGGCTTTTCTCTGTTTTCTCAAAAGCACTGCTGAAGAAAAGGTGACTATATGTTGGAGATTAAACAAAGCCAACAATTATTTATTTACTTAAGTGTGCTTTATTATTAATTATTGTTGGTAATATAACATCTTGAGGAATCCTTGGTACATGGGATTCTAGTCACTTAGAGTCGTTTTATTAGAAGTAGAAGATTTTTCGTTCAAATGAGTCTTCTTGTTCAAGTCTTGGTGCAATTGCAGGCTGCTCTTTATAAAGAATCGGTCAGCTTGGGTTTCTACTGGCCTTTTCGATCTGCTTCATTGTTTATTTACTCTATGTTTAAAATTGGATAAATTATATCCACTGCCCCTGAGATTTGTCCAAACAACAACTAGCCCCTTAGGTATGGATAACACTACACTCGCCGGTTAGTAACATCCGTCAAAGTCCAACTGAGTAAACGGAAGATCAGAAATGGCAACCTTGCCTATACATGTGTGTCTATTTTGGCATCAAAACTGTTCTACTTTCTCCTTTAGTTGATTAATCATTTCCACCACACCTCTGTGATTCTCTCTCTTCCAAACACAAACCAGCCGACCTCCATGCCACAAATCATTACCCTGAACACCCATAATACACCCCATTATCACAACTTAGACCAACATGCCAAGTGTGATATGGGTGAGAGAAAAGGAGAGTTAGAATGAATGTATATGGGTGAAGTTTAAGTGGGTGGGGTTAGGATGAATGTATATGATGCAGGAGCATCCAAAAGACTTATTAGGATCAAGCGAACTCACTAAAAGGCTTAGCTTAAGCTCTATTTAGCAGATTTTGTGGTTATCTTATTATTTTTTGCAGTATTTTATCTTTTATGTTTATAGATGGTATTTATCGTCCTAGTTTTTTTAAAAAGTCATGTGAGTTTTTAATTATCTTGGAGTTATTGAAGTGACCAAGGGCTTAGAGGCTAGGCTTGTTGTAACCTTGGTATAATACCTCTGTATGTCTTTTCAACAATTTTTTTCCTATTCTTATCCCAGAAAATCTAAAATTTTTATCTTTCTTGGGTCTCCCTGCCCAAGAAATTCATATGTTCTTATTACGTCCTAGATTCTAATGCTTTTTCTTGTTATCTTATTGCTGAAAATTCATTAAAAGGTGTTTATTCTTGCTCTAAACAACAATTGACAACAGATTTAAGTATTTTGCAGCATCTATTTGGTATTAGAGCATAAGAACCCTAGATTTATTTCATGGCCGGATGAGGTAAAGGTCGTGGTGGAAGAGGAAACCTGTTCTAACAAACTGAGATGAGGCGTATGATTGAAGATTTGTTTCGAGCAGTACAAATGCTACAACGATGGAAATGAGTAGAAGCCCGTATGGAGATTCCAGAAGGTAACGTGACCCTTTTGACTTACCAGGAGGTAGTCTAGAGGATGATGACGAATTAGAGGAGGAGAATCTCTTACATGGAATCGAGCACGTAGACAATCCAAATCGGGGTGGATTGGTAGAGAGATTAGTGTGTGCTCTTGATTTGAATGGCGGATGAAATAAAATTGAGATTGCCGATTTTTTTGAAAAGATGCATGCCAAAGATTATTTGGATTGAGAAGCTAGTTTGTAGACCTATTGTGAGTGGAACCTATGATTGAAAAGAGAAAGGTGCTATTTGTGAAGCTTAAATTAAAGGGTATTACACTTCAATGGTGGAAGTGAGTGAAGGAGCAACAATATCGACAAGGCAAACGAAAAATGTGCACATAGAAACATATGATGGTAAAGATGCGGACGTAATGTTTGCCACCTGATTATGCAATTGAGCTATATGAAGATTTTATCGTTTGAAACAAAGGGGCATGGCAGTGGAGGAGTATAAATCTAAGTTCAACAATGTCTTTATTCGGTTAGTTTAAACAAGAGTAATGAACATTTGACTTCTCATTATCATTCGGGCTTAAACTAATTGGTATGAGAGGGTACTAGTTCGTATGTGCAACCTCCAAGATTGTCAACAAAATACCTTAATGACTTAAAAGAAAGTGTGGCGCTATAGTTCAAGAAGACCATTATCTGCATGTGTTGATGCTGCACCACAGAGAAACACAACTGATGCCTGACATGTTCGGAGTGAACAACTAGCCTCAAAATTTGATTGTGGGGTTGTTAAAACTAACCAGACATGTGGTAGAAGCAATGGGGTGGCTGATAGAGGTGAGAAAGGAAAGACAATTGCATGGTTTGATGAAAAATATGTTGTTGATGTAAACAGTTCAAAGATTGGAATTGCTTCACAGATTCATTGTTTCACTTGTGGAGAAAAAAGACGCATCTTTTACATGTACACAATAAAGAGTTAACTTAATAGAGCTTAAAGATGAGGAAGAGGAAGTAGTGGAACCTATCTATGAGGGTAGTCAAGTTTCGTCCGACCAGGAGGGGTAGATACGGGAGCATCCAAGAGGCTTATCAAGAACAAGTGAGCCCACTAATAGGCTTAACTTAAGCTCTATTTAGTAGATTTTTTAGTTACCTTTTAATTTTCAACAGTATTTTATGTTTTATGTTAGTCTTATAGATAATATTTGTGGTCCTAGTCTTTTTAAAAATGTGAGTTTTTAATTGTCTTGGATGCCTAGGATTAAGGACTTATTGAGTAACGAAGGGCTAGGTTGCTAGGGCTGCTTCAACCCTAGTATTTATACCTCTTTATTAGCCTTTGTAGTAGTTTTTTTTTTTATTTTTCTTATTCCAGAAGATCATAATTTCTGTCTTTCTTGGGTCTATCTGCCCTAGAAATTCATATTAATGCTTTTTCTTGTTATCTTATTGTTGGAAATTCACTAAAAGTTGTTGATTCTTGCTATAAACAACATTTCACAACTGATTTAAGTATTTTTCTGCATCATTATGTTGCGTAAGAGAAAGTATTAGAGAAAGGTGAGGAAGTGTGATCTATGTTGGTAACGGTGGGGTCGACAACTACAAAGGGCCTCTGAATGGATGGGTTGTTTTAGGTGGTCGGAAAGATTGTTGTCAGTGTTAGAGGGGGAGGGATGGCTTGCTGGGTATTTGGTGTGGGTGAGTGGGTGAGTGGATGATAGTTCTCTAAAATTGGGTTTGTGGTTTCAGTAATGGTGGTGGCTCTAGTAATTGTGGTGGTTTCAATTGGTAGATTAGGTCTCTGGTGGTAGTCCAGATTTGACTGTGTTTTTGAAAAGCATGAGATACAAAAGATGGTGAGAGAATGAAAGTTACTGATTTTTCTAATAATTTCTTTTTCTTTTTCTTTTTTTTTTCTTGTAAAGTTGTGTATAACTAGAATGACAATTCAATATTCAATAAAACAGAAGAGCTTGTGGTGTTGCCCATAAATTCATGGAAGCCTTTGTTTCTTTGTTAGGCTTTCCAATTTGGAAGAAAACATTTCGATTAAAATGGGAAAGTGAAAAGAGTAAAGAATGATGAAGAATGATGATTGAAATGGGGATTTAAAGTAGAATTTTCTTACTTATTTGGATACCTAGGGAGGGAAGGATCCATTCTATAACACAATTTGAGTTAGCCATCCCATTTTTTGTCAAAGATTAGACAAATGCTACAAGTGCATCCCTTATGACTTGGTCAAAATTTTGCTCATTCAAAATGCATGTGGTCGAGAAGGGTAATTTTGGAACCTCTTGTAAAATTGTTTCTTACATCATCAGAGTATTATCGTTCTCTTAACATAAAACTAACGCTAACAGCTGGGGGAATCTGTTATACACCATCAAAACATAGAGGAGTGTAGTGTTATTATCTACAAAATCAAAGATAACCAAGGTACTTAACAAATCAAATTTGAAGAGATTTGATAAGCAAAGATGAAGGCCCCCACTTATTTTTATAACCATATTTTGGTGGAAAATGATATGTCGATAAATACGCATGGTTCTCATGGGCTTCAATTTGATTTCTGACGAATCGGGAAATGGTGAAGTTGTACAAAATGTTTAAATTTTTTAAAGAACCATACTCTTTATCTTTATCTTTATCTTTTTCTCTCCTATCTTTTCACTAACTAGACTAACCATTAATGGCTTTGGAAGCTCCTAAATCGCATCTTTTTTTTTTTAACGAGTTCCTAAATCGCATCTTGCTAACTGCAATGTAGAGCTATTGTTTTTTACTTATAAATGATCTCATCTTTTAGTTGATTTTAGAAGTTAGGTCATTGTTATTATTTGATCAGTCTCCTAATCTATTGATTTTTAGTGATGCTGGAACTCATGATATCCAATTAACCAAAAATATAGTCCAGTTTCTAGTTTGAGAGGCATAATATTTTGCATTTCGTCTTTTTCCTTTATGTTGCCCAATAGGCAATTGTTGATCCTACACAGTATTTTTTCAATCTCTTTCTCTCTCTTCTCTTTTTTTTCTTCTCTCCTAATCTTAAACCTTAATACTTCATTATTTGAGTTTTAACTTATTATCAGAGGATCTGTTATAGTTGGTCCTTCTCTTTCCCCACTTTTTTCTTCTCTTCTCTACCATTGTTCATTGTTGGTACGGTTCATCATTGTTCTTGTTCACCATTGGTTACTATTCACCGCTAGTCACTATTCATTGTGAAACTTTGACCGGTTCTAATAAGGTTTTTTGGATCCTAAATCATATCTTGAGGAGGTATTATAACCGGTGGTTGTATTCCTTTGGTTGTGATTGTTGTTCTTCATTGGTGAGATTGCGATTGTCTCATGGCTATAATCTTTGTTCTAACTTAATTATGATTGGGTTGTAGTTTTGAGAAATAGGGGTACGACTAAAACCTTAGAATGTGTTTGTGGTTGACCCATCTATTTTTTGGGGTTTATCGCTCGCGTGTCTGGTTTTTGGGCAACCCTTGTGGTGGATAGACTGTTTGGGTGTTTTGGGGAACGTTGTGGTTAGACTGATAGCTTTAGGTCCGATTTTGAGACTTGATCTTTCCATCTTTTTTGAGTGGTTTTGATGCTTCAAATCCTACCTCACGGATGCAACTAGGAGATTGGTGTGTGCGTTGGCCAATTGGTTTTGGGTGATTTTGGCCTAAAGAACCAGTTGACAATGACGTTTTTGGCCTCTGGTCACTGTTTCGACTTCAAGTTTTGCTCCTTTTGGCAATTGAATGTGTTTTGGGCAGATTTTGTGTAGTTTAGACTACCTCTGGTTGGGTTGTGCAAGTTTCACTTGAACACCAACTTCTTTGAATTATGTTATGGGGTAGATTTTGGTTCTTCTCTGGGTTTCTCTAGTGTGTTGTTGTTTTTCCATATTTTGACTTCTGGATTGTGGGTTCTTGGTTGTATTTGAGGCTCTATGGTGGGTTCAGTCTAGCCTACTACTTTTTTAAGTCCATTGTTATTATCTGCTAATATTTGATTGTGAATTGAATTTCTAAAACCTCAGGTTCAGATTTGGGTAGTCTCTTGGTACTTTCTACATTAGATTGTGTGCTTCCAGACCCTTGGTAGACTACTAGGATTTCGTGGTTTTTTTGGTTCAACCCTACATGATTAATCATAATTATAGATGACTTTGAATGGTAGTAATGGTTCTAGTAGTGGTACACCCTATAATGCCAGTTGTGCTGGTCTATGTACATGACGTAGTGGATGTGGTAGTCATTCTGGTCATGGTTATCGTTTTGAGTGGAAGTGTATTTCTTATAGTGGAACAAGACATACTAAGGATTATTGTTGGCATAAGTATGGAAGACCAGCATATGCTAATCAAGCTTTTAATGATACTTCGGGTTCTCTATTATATCAACTTTTACTAATGGTCTAGTTGCATCTGTTACTGATTTTCATGATGATCTTTTTTGTTGCATCAGCTCATCCAACAATTATCTTCACTTTTTCTACATTTTATTTGTTCCTACTAGCGGTTTTGCTAATGGAGGCAATTTTGCATGTATGGTTGCCCAACCTTCTTCTTCATCTTGAATTATTAATTTAGGAGTTAGTGCTCATATGTCTGGTACTTCTTTCCTATTCTTTGATTTTCGTTCGCCTAACTCACGTATTGTATTGGCTGGTGGTTTTTTCCGACCGTTATATGGGACTAGCGATCTCTGTCCGACTTAATCTATGCCATTAACCTCTAGTTTGTTTCTTCCTAATTTTTTTTTTACTAATTATATGTGAATCAGTTAACTAAATCCTTATAGTGTTCAATAACATTTTCTCAATCTTGTGTTTTTCAAGACCTCAAGGCGAAAAATGTGATTGGTTTAGGACATGAGAGCAATTACCTTTTATTACTTAATTTTTGGTGATTTTGTTATGGTCTTGAGTGCTATTGTGTCTCCTCTTTAGTGGTATTTTTGATAGGGTCATCCGTCCTTACAAAAGTTCCGTCAAGTTATCACTAGTTTGAGTTCTTTTTCTGTGTTCGAATATTAGGCTTGTCAATTAGGCAATTATCACTATATTTTTTTTCCTTTTAGTTCTTCAAGTTGTCAGTTTAATCTTTTCATGTTGGTCATAAGATATTTGGGGTCCTGCAAAAGTCAAAAGTATTTATGGTTTTTAATATTTTGTAATCTTTGTTAATGATTTCTCTCGTACCATTTTTATAATAAAATTCTGTTTCAGTTTGATTTACATATTAAAGTTCTTCAGTCTAACAATACCCTCGAGTATACTCATTGGTTAGAAAACCTTCTATGCTGATCGTGATATTTTACATCAAACCACTTGTTTACATACCTCCTAACAAGATGGTGTTGTCAAATGTACACATCGTCATTGTTGGATGTTGTCAAAACCATATTGGGTTGATGTTGTTCTTATTTCAGTTCATCTTAGCCTTCCCTCATTTTGAACAACAAATTTCCTTTAATGTTTAGTTGGACATTAAGAAATCTTTTTTACACGAAGACCTACTAGGCGAGGTATATATGGTATAGCCTCTAAGTTACGTTGTTTCTAGTAAGGAACAATTAGTGTGTCGTTTGAAGAAAGTCCTATATGAATTGAAACAATCACCACGTGTTTGGTTTGATAAGTGTAGTACTATTATGCTTCGATATGGTTTTTAGTGTTTGACTTCAGACCATTTAGTTTTTATTCATCTATCTTCACGTGTTATTATTCTGATTGTGTATGTTGATGATATTATCATTAGTGATAATAACTCAAATGGTATTGCTCACTTTAAGATCCATTTGAGGAAACAATTTCATACCAAAGACTTATGTCTTCTTCAGTACTTTGTTGGGATTGAGGTTGTTCTTATATTTTTGCGCCAACAACAGTATGTATTAGATTATTGTCTGAAACCGGTACTCTTGGTGCACGTCCAACTTATACTCCCATGGGCTATACAATTAAGTTAGATGTTGAGAGTGACGAAATTTTTGATGATTTAGGATGCTATTGGAGATTGGTTAATAAATTGATTTATCTTATAGTTACACGTCCTGATATTATATGTTGTTGGTTTGACTAGTCAATTTATTCACACTCCTCATAAGCTTCATTTGGAGGCTTTTGTCGTATTCTTTAGCATTTGAGAGGAGCACCGAGTAAAGGATAGTTATATCGTCCTTCTTCATTCATAACTATTATTGATTTTTCTAATGCTTACTGGGTGGGTAATCATATTCATAGACAATTTACTTCGGGTTACTGTACATTTTTCAGTGGAAATCTTGTTACTTGGCGTAGCACGGCTTATAGTGTAGTAGCATGTTTGAGTGCAAAGGCATAATACTGGGCCATGGCTTATATTGTGTGTGAGATGTTGTGGGTTCGCCTTCAAGGCCATGATATGGGTATTAGTGTGACAACCAAACAACTATTTTCATGGTAATCCGGAATTTCATGAGAGGACTAAACAGATCAAAGTGAATTGTCATTTTATTCAAGATCTCTTGGTGCAAAAGGAGATTATCACATCATACATCAAATCTGTGAGAGTGACATCCTTACCAAACTTTTGGCTCGATCCGTTTTTAATAATATTTGCTCCAAGTTGGGCCATCTTAGATTTTTAAGCCCCAACTTGATGGGAAGTGTCAGAGTTCTTATTTTATA
>CAUOFW020001108.1:0-136080 GCA_963454935.2 Ilex paraguariensis
CGGGACGTGGACGTGGTCGTGGCGGTGGTGGTGACAAGCAAATCAACACCACCTCCACCACCTCTCGACGCCATACAGGGTATTACCAATGTTTAAGGGAACTCACCACCCTAGTGCAACAACCAGGTGGGAACAACCACCACAACGGTGGAGTTCGTCCTTTAGTCCAAGTACCGGGCAACGGCGATGAGAACCGAAGGATGGTAGCTCTTCGAGAATTTCTACGGCAACACCCACCCACCTTCCAAGGGAGCTCCAATCCCTTAGATGCGGATAGATGGATCCGCCGGGGTGAAAAAAATTTGTGATGGTATGGGGATCGCCGGGACCTTCGGGTTGGCTTGGCTACCTATTTGTGGAAGGGGAGGCCGATTACTGGTGGGAGTCAGTGAAGAAAAGGAGGGACACTAATACGCTCACTTGGGAGGAGTTTGAGCAAAGTTTCAACGACAAGTATTTTCCAGAGTCTGTGTCAGAGATAAGATGAGTGCAGACTTTCTAGCCTTGCGGCAGGGCAGTATGACCGTGGCTGAGTATGAGAGGAGGTTCGATGAGCTATCCCGTTATGCTTCAGAGTTCATATCCACCGAGGATAGGAGGGCCAAGCGCTTCGAGCAGGGTTTGAGACCGACCATCAGAGAGAAGCTTGTGGCACTCAGAATCCGAGACTATAGAGATTTGGTTGACAGAGCGGCATTGGTGGAGAGAGACATTGATGACTCTCAGAGGAGACAGAGCTATGCTAGAGGAGGCCCGATCCACAGGGCCAGTAGCAGTGGAGCACCGAGGGCGTTACCATATCGTCGCCCCGATCAAGCGGTGGGCAGAGACCTCTTACAGTCCGAGGAGAGGGGCATGCCCCGACTAGACCAAACACTGACCCTCGTCAATGCTTTTGCTTGAGGTGTAGGACACTTCCGAAACAACTGCCCGTCATTTCCACCCAAGGCCAATCAATCAGCCGGGCCATCACATGCAAATAGGCCCCCTCCACCACCGAGACCATTGAGAGCTCAAGCCCCCGGTGATGCCAATCCGGGGAGGGTATTTGCCTTAATCCAACCGGAGGAGGATGCTCCAATGCCGTTGTGGAAGGTATCATTCTTCTCTACAATTCTTGGGCCCGAATTATTCGATCCTGGTGCTACTCATTCTTTTATACGTACTGCATATGCTATGAATTTGGGATGGGTTTCGAGAAGTTAGAACATGCTTTGACTGTTGACTTGCCTACGGGAGAACAGTTGGGTACTAGCCGAGTCTGCAAGGGTTGTGTGCTTCGTATTGGGAGCACGAATTGATTGTGGATTTGATTGCTTTAGAGATGAAGGGGTATGACGTGATTTTTGGGATGACTTGTTATCCACTTTTCATGCGGTAATGGATTGTTTCCGCAAGCGAATTACATTTCAATTGTCGGGAGGAGTAATTTTCAGTTTTGTGAATAACCGAGATTCTTTCCATCCATTCCTACTACGGGAAGTAAATTCTTAAAAGCTAAGGCAGGGAGCCACTTGAGTTTCTTGGCTAGCTTGATGGGAGATGATCGGGATAGATCCCACTCGGGTATGGTGTTGATTATATCAGATTTTCTGGATGTCTTCCCAGATGAATTACCGGGTTACCGCCACAGAGAGAGATTGAGTTCGCAATCGATCTTTATCCGGGAACCGAACCTATTTCTATTGCTCCTTATCGGATGGCGCCTTTGGAGTTGAAGGAGCTAAGGAAGCAATTGGACCACTTGCTGGCAATTGGATTCATCCGTTGAGCACTTCACCTTGGGGAGCCCCGGTCCTCTTTGTGAAGAAGACGGATGAAACACTTCGGTTATGCACAGATTACCGACGGTTGAATCGGGTGACGGTGAAGAACAAGTATCCCTTGCCGCGCATTGATGATTTATTTGATCAATTGAGGGGTTCTAAGTTCTACTCCAAGATTGATCTCCGCACCGGGTACCATCAACTGCGTGTCAAGGAGGAGGATATTCCTAAGACTGCTTTTCGTACTCGGTATGGTCACTTCGAGTATACGGTGATGCCGTTCGGATTGACTAATGCTCCAGCAGCCTTCATGGATTTGATGCACAGGGTATTCCGGCCATATCTAGATCAATTTGTCAATGTGTTTATTGATGACATATGATTTATTCCCGGACACAAGAAGAACATGCACATCATCTCTCGGTTGTGCTACAAACATTGAGAGAACATAAGTTATATGCGAAGATGAGCAAGTGTGAGTTTTGGATGAAGGAAGTGAAGTTCCTTGGCCATGTTGTGTCCGAGCAAGGGGTAGCGGTTGATCCTCGAAGATTGAGGCCGTGATGAAAATGGGAACCACCAAAGAATGTGACAGAAATACGTAGTTTCTTGGGGTTAGCCGGTTACTATCGTAGGTTTGTGGAAGGTTTTTCCAAGCTTGCGATGCCGATGACTCGCCTTACCAAGAAGGGGGAGAAATTTGTGTGGACTCAAGCGTGTGAATTAGCTTTTCGCACCTGAAGGAAAAGTTGACGACGGACACCGATCCTCATTATTCCGAACAGTGGGGAAGGTTACGATGTTTACACCGATGCTTCACTACGAGGCTTGGGATGTGTGTTGATGCAAGGAGGCAAGGTGGTTGCTTATGGCTCGAGGCAACTCAAGATTCATGAGCGGAACTATCCCACTCACGACTTGGAGCTAGCCGCTGTGGTTTTTTGCTCTTAAGTTGTGGAGGTGTTACTTGTATGGAGAGAAATTTCAAGTGTTCTCGGATCAAAAGCCTCAAGTATGTGTTCACACAGAAAAATTAAATTAAATCTCCGGCAGAGAAGGTGGATTGAGTACTTAGAAGATTACGACTTCACTCTCAACTATCATCCGGGAAGGCTAATGTAGTAGCGGATGCATTGAGTAGGAAGTCTCAGGGTGAAATCAAGTCCTTGCGGCTAAACGGTGGAAAATGATGGATACGTTGGAGGAGTTTGATCTATGGGTTAATGGACCGGAGGATCGACCATGTTTGTTTAACCTAGTAGCTCAACCAATCCTCCGACAAAGGATTGTGGAGTTGCAACGATTAGATCCCGAGTTGACAAAAATTCGGGATAAATTGGAGAGAATGAGATTGTTGAGGATTGGTCTTTAAAGAATGAGGAGTTACAGTTTTGGGGAAGATTATGCGTGCCAAACGACGACCAAGTGAGGGAAGAAGTGTTGGGAGAGTGTCACCGATCGAAGTTCTCTATACATCCGGGGAGTACAAAAATGTATAGAGATATGAAACGACAATATTGGTGGAGTGGAATGAAGAAGGATGTAGCAAAGTTCATTTCAAGGTGTGCCGTATGTCAGCAAGTGAAGATTGAGCACCAACGACCTGGAGGATTATTACAGTCTCTGCCTATCCCGGAGTGGAAGTGGGATCATATCACCATGGACTTCGTGTCGGGTTTTCCACGGACTTCAAGAGGGCATAACGCCGTATGGGTTATCGTAGATCGACTCACCAAGTCAGCTCACTTTTTGGGGATGAAGACCACAGACTCGTTAGAGATCTTGAGCAGACTATACATTCGAGAGATTGTTCGATTGCATGGAGTTCCACTTTCTATCGTGTCGGATCGCGATTCTCGTTTTGTGGCTCGTTTTTGGCAAAGTCTACAACAAGCTATGGGGACAGAATTACATTTCAGCACAGCCTTTCACCCTCAAACAGATGGCCAATCCGAGAGAGTGATACAGGTTTTGGAAGACATGTTACGGGCTTGCGCATTGGACTTCAAAGGGAGTTGGATCGATCACTTACCGTTGGTGGAATTTGCGTACAATAACAGTTACCAAGCGAGTATCGGAATGGCGCCGTATGAAGCTTTGTATGGAAGACCATGTAGATCCCCGACATGTTGGTTGGAAGCCGGAGAGAGTAGTATGTTTGGGCCCGAGATTGTACGGGAGACAACGGAGAAGATTCAGCTCATTCGGGAGAGATTACGCACAGCACAGAGTCGACAAAAGAGCTATGCGGATAGGAGAAGAAGGCCTTTGGAATTCAAGGAGGGAGATTTTGTATTTCTTAAAGTGTCACCCAAGAAGGGCGTACTTAGATTCGGTAAGAAAGGAAAACTCGCTCCAAGGTACATCGGTCCATTTGAAGTGATCAAGACAGTGGGCAAAGTAGCATACCAACTTCGGCTACCAGTATCATTGTCAGGAGTTCATGACGTGTTCCACGTTTCGATGTTGAGGAAATGTCAACCAGATACGTCGCATGTCGTGGATTTGGAGGATATTGAAGTGCAAGATGGAGTCACCTATGAAGAGCAGCCGGTGAAGATTCTTGATATCCAGGAGAAAGTGCTTCGCAACAAGGTAATCCAGCTGGTGAAAGTCCTGTGGCAACATCATGGCGTAGAGGAAGCAACTTGGGAACCGGAGTGGGAGATGCGAGAGAAATATCCATATTTGTTCGCTACTTGAGGTAAGTTTCGAGGACGAAACTTTCTTTAAGGGGGGTGGATTGTAAGACCCTGTACTAAAAATTAAATAAGAATACTAATATCTTAAGAGTTTTCCAAATATGAATAAAATGAGGATAAAAACTTAGAATCATTGTTGAAATATTAATCATGAAGTTTGAGTTTCGAACGGATTGACTTTTGGGTCAAACTTAATTTTTTTTTTTTTTGGATGTGTTTAAGATTGATAAGGGTAACTAAATAAATATATTAATTTTTTTTTATCAAAATAACATTACCATTGAATTCGGGAGGTCGGAAAACATTGGGAGAGGTAATATGGGATGTATTAGAAGTTAGGAAGTATTTTAGAAGTAAAACCAAATTGGAGTGAAATTGGGTAAAAAGGGGTGATAGACACTGCTTAGTATTTTGATCATAACTTTATATTTTGATGTCCAATTGATCTGAAATTTTGACAGGAAATAGTAGACATCTAGGGCTACAAAAAGTGTATTTCATGAAAAATTTCCAATTCGACCTCTAAAATGGGTCAAAACTGACCTGGAAGTCGCACCAAAAATCTGTGAACAGTACGAAGGAAACCCGATTTTTCTGAACAGAAAATATCGGGTTTTGCTCGATTTTTTGCCCTATAAAAACCTAATGTCGTCCCTTTAGCATTCATTTCACCCCTCCAAACCCTAGGAACCATTTTAGAGGAAGAGAGGAAGATAGAAATACCAATCAAGAGGGATTTATACCTTGTAGAAATCAAAACTTCAAATTCTTCAAGAATACATTCTCCTCCCATTTTCTTCCATTCTTGCTACCCTCTCACCCAAATCTTTTGAAACCCTAGGAGGAGAAGATTAAGAGGAAAAGAAAGGAGAGCAAGAAGGTCTTGAAGCTTGGGTCTTAGCTTGGAATCTTGATTTAAGGTAGGGGATTTTCTCTCAATCTCTCACATTGAGGCTAGATATATATATGTATATAGATATATGTTTCTTCACTCTCCTTCTCATATATATAATATGAAATACATGATTCTTGTTCTATTTGTAATAAATGTCATGTTTTGAACAATATGAAGGGTGGGTAACCACCAAAGCTCTATTGATTTTTTTTTTTTTTATCTTCAAAGCCCTAGTTTTCAAGAAAAAGGGATTTTCTCCTAATTTCTTCTTTGTCTTTGATTTTAAAACTTTAGTGTTGAATATTGTATAACAAAATGATATAGATTACGATCTCTTGCATATTTTCTTGGATTATTCGATTATATGACAAATGTGAAAACAAAATTGGGGATTTTACTATATTTGGGAAATTGTTGTGAATTGTGAATATTCTTGATTTCCTCATTGTATGGTTGTTGTGATGGACTTGGATTACCTTCGAGAGATGCCGTAGAGTGTTAGAGGTTAGTCTATCCCAATGGGGGTGAGATGGTTGCCTAATGCTCGTAGTGGATCGTTGTTGTGCTCGCGATCACTATTGTTCACATATACACCGAGGAAAAGGGTTAGTATACTAGACACCTTGGGAGGATTTCGTCAATGCCGTAGGAGACGGTACACGCCCTTCCTAAAGAGATTTGTGATTGTTGGTTGGAATTGGTGGACTAGGCATGATCGTTAGGTAGATTCACGAGAAGCAATCAACATACATGGTACGGGGATGAACCAAAAATACATGGAATCGGGAGTTGGGTCGTTCTTGCCGATGCATTGGTATGGGACAATGCTTAGGGAGAAGCCCTTCTTAAATAGCTTAAATTAGAATTTTGTTTATCGATGCTAAACTCACTTTATTCTTTTAATTGATTATTGCTATTGTTTAAACTTGAGATCTCTTTTAAAATGTCACTGTTTTCATTCCAAACCTATATATATGTTAGTTGTGAAATGAGACCGATCGTTTGCTATGTTTTTCAAACCTTGTTTGAGTTGAGAGGATTTTGCTACAGAGCTTCGTGCTCACCCCCTACAAATAAAAATTTTTCAGATTTCACACTTGAGGAGGAGTTAGGAGCCGAGGAGCCCACCCATTGGAAGACTCCGCTTGACGGGGATGTGGATCCCGAGGTGGACGCTTAGAGCGACACTTTTATTTTGTTCTAGACTAGATTATGCTTAGAATATCCTTTTGAACTCTAGTTTATTTCTGTTATTTCCGCTGCGTTATATTATTACATTTTGGAGATGTAAAGGCCAAGATTAGACCTATTAATTTGGGATGATAGTGTGGATATGACATATGATGAATGCAAGTTTTATTTTATGATGGAAAAATGGACCCGGTGTGGTCAATAGTTATGCATATGTGGACCCGGTGTGGTCAATTGTAATATAATTGTACAGGTTGTGTTTTGGGTAGAGCTCCCCGTACAAAGGAGACTCTGCCCAAATTTTGTTAAAATATGAATGGTTGATGAATGAAACTTTCGTCGTGATGAATTTTACTTAATACTCTCATACGGTAAATGGTTTTTAGAATGTAATGTCACCCACGGGGGTTTTTGGGGCGTTACAGTCCCAATTAAAGGTTAAAGCCTTAAAAGGCTTAAAGCCCTAATTTCCACTTCCACATCTCTTCATCTGTTAGCCCAGTCGCCTCCATCTCTCTCTCTCTCTCTCTCACTCAATGAAATAGATACCCACACCAAACGGCATAGCTGCATAGGTGATCGACGATCCCTGAAGCAGTTCATTTGCCCAGTCCGTGCACGAAGTTTGATAGGTACGTTCTCTTCGTTTATTGTTATTAAACTTTATGTTGTTTTTTTGTTTGGGTGATTTGAGACCATTGATTCCACCTTCTTAGATTCTGAACTAGGGGATAAGATATGTGTTTCATTATTGGCTAGATTTTCTTCAAACCCAACATCAATTTCAAAAGGTTAGACAAAGTCATCATCATTTGAATCACCAACACTGACATTTTTGCATAACAATTTCTTATCTATACTAGCAGACATGCATATCATATTGCACAAATGCCTCAGGGAAATAGCGGATTCCAGACACCTTTGGCCGCTTTAACTTGAATGAAACATCAGATGGATACCAATATTTATGATTCACCTAAATTACACTATGGCCCCCTTTTTTTCCTGTAATCTTAATCTTAACTAAAATGCTAGTCTACATTTGCTCCAAAATGACCCTTTTTAAGAATTATGGTTGCTTAGCAACCAAGCACTTAATTATAGTGGCCCTCTTGTATAGTCACTGACTTATGTAAAGCTCTAATAAAGGATGCCCTCAATCAAAATCACATGCTTTGTTTTCTTTGTATGTTTAACAAGACTAAATATAGAAAACTTTCAAAGAGTATTTTTTTAAACAAATAGAGCATCTTTAGTTCAGATTGTCAAATTTAGAATGAGATTTGGTAGATAATTCCAATAGAAGTCATTATTTCGAGTAGAAAAATGATCTTTATTGGAATATAGTGTTTATTGACAAAAGTGCATATGTCGTTTTCTTCATTGATTCACGATAGTAGAGAGTGAATTTCAAGCTCTCCATTTTAACTTACGTAAATAGAGAGCCAAAGTTAAACCAATAACTTGAATACAAATATTTTCCTAATCAAGATGATATCATTTTCAAGTGCATGAAAATGATATCATTTGATTTGAATGACTGTTAATTTTACCCTTAACTGTTATTGACTGTTAATTTTATCATTAATCCATTTTAGGGAATTACATCCCAGTCTAACTTTTCCACTGGGGTTTTATTGGTTTCTACTTAGTTGATTTTTACATGTAGTTGATTACAAACAATGGAAGGAGAAACAATGAGAAATAATATGTCAACTCCTGAAACATCTGCAACACCGGATGAAAGCAACCAACTTTCAATCTCTATTGATGAAAATCAATCTACCAACTCAACTCCAATGACTCTTGGTGAAACAGATAGACATAGATCAATTGTGTGAGATCATTTCAAGAGGAAAACAATTGATGGGAAGTTAAAGGCTGAATGTAATGAATGTAAGAAAATGCTTGTTGGTGGTGCTAAGAATGGAATGAGCCATTTGCATGACCATATTAAAAGTTGTCCTAGGAAGAAATATAAAAATTTGAAGCAATGTTTATTGGTATCAAACCAATTAAAGAAGGATACTGAGAAAACAATGTAGAACTGGCGATTTGTTCAAGTGGCAGGGAGGAGGGATCTTGTCAATATGATTATATTGCATGAATATCCTCTTAGTATGGTTGAGCATCACGGGTTTCAAAAATATTGTCACACTCTTCAACCAATGTTCAAAATGGTATCCCGCAACACTCTAAAAAATGATATCTTTCAAATTTACAAAACTGAAAGGGAGAAGACAATAAAGTTGCTAGAAAAAATAAAAAGTAGAGTTGTTATTACTACAGACATGTAGTCCTCAAACAATCAAAGAAAGGGGTACATGGCAATCACCACCCACTTTATTGACAATTCTTGGACATTGCAGAGTCGAATTATAAGGTACTAATGATATTTCATTACCATGTGTTATTTATTATAAGGTAGTAATGATATTCCATTAATATGTGTTATTTTTTATCTTTAGATTTTTATATGTGCCTTATCCACATATCAAGGAAATGCTTGTGGAGTGTTTAATGGATTATTTTTTCGATTGAAACCTTGATAGAAAGTTGATAAATTTGATTGTGGATAATTGTACCACTAATGATGCAATTGAGGCTATTTTGATGGATAAACTTCCATTTGGTTCATTAATATTGCATGGTCAAAGATGGACAGCATGCAAGATGGTTTGAATGTGATTGGAGATGGTATTGAAAGAATTCGTGATAGTGTTGCTTATTGGACAGTATCTCCCAAGAGAGTGCAAAAATTTGAAGAGGCAACTCATCAGATACATATTCCAAGTAATAAGAAGCTTGCTCTTGATGTTAAAACTCGATGGAACTCTACTTTTCTCATGCTTCAAACTAGTTTGATTTATAGAGATGTGTTTGCTCACTTGAAATATCGAGATTCTCATTACAAGATTTGTCCGACTGAAGATGATTGGGAGATGGCAAGAGGGATTTGTGAAAAATTGGAATTGTTTCATACTACAACTAAATTGTTTTCAGGTACAAAGTATCCTATTGCCAATGTATACTTTCCAACTATTTGTGGGATAAGAGTAGAAATATCTAAGTGGCTTCAAAGTCCTAAAGACGTGATAAAAGATATGACCTTGAATATGTTGAAAAAATTTAACAAATATTGGAGTGTGATTCATGGTATTATGGGAATAGCCACTGTTTTAGATCCACGGTATAAGTTGATAATTTTTGAGTATTACTATAAGAAAATGTATGGAGGTGTGAAAACTTTAAATAAAGTGACGAGGATTAAGGAGCTTTGCTTGGAATTGGTTGGCGAATATGAAACGAGACAAGGAAGTGATTATGAACCGCAACCTTCTCCTCCCCCTCTTCAATCAGATATTGATTCTAACTACCAATTAATTGATGATCTCTCTGATTTTGATAAGTTTATACAAACAAGAGACATAACAAAAGCACGTGGGAAGTCTGAGTTGAATCGTTACTTAGAAGATGGTATGATGCCAAGAATTTCAGATTTTGATATACTGTCTTTTTGGAAGACAAGTGGTCCCAAATATCCCCTGCTCCAAATGATTGCTAAAGATCTTTTTGCTATTACTGTTTCTATCGTTGCCTCGAAATCTGCTTTTAGCACAAGTAGGAGGGTGATTAGTCTACATCGCAATAGACTTCTTCCAATTACAGTAGAGGCTTTAATGTGCTCTCAAAGTTGGTTATGTGCTGAAGAACGAGATAATGAAATATTATTTGTGTGTGCATCATAATGTTTTTGGGGGGTAAAGTATGACTAATGCATTATTTTTTTTTTGTTAGGTTCATCTACTTCAATGAGCTTGAAGAGCTACAATTTATTGGAGGATCTTGATATTGATAATGAGGTATCTTATTTTAGTTGAAAATTTTTCTTTGGAAAAATCTAATTATTTCTTTTTTAATGATATAGGAAAATGATGTTGAAGAAATAGATTCTACCACCAACGATGCTATTAAGCGATGATTGAGTTGGTGTGAAGCGATGATTGAGTTGATTGAGATGATTCTAACACCATTAAGTTGTTTGTGTTATGTTGTGTTATATCAAATTGAAGTAGTATTTTGAAAATTTATTGTTTGTGTTATTTTCGAATATGTTATGCTACATTATGTTATGTTAAATTATTTAGAATATTGTTGGATTATTTAAAATGTTAGATTTGTTTAGAATTTTGAATTATGTTGGCTTGGGCTTGGGCTTAGGCTTAAGCTTGGACTTGGGCATGTGCGGGTACAGGGGAAGCGCGGACGGAGACGGGGATTAAAAGTTTACCTGCGGACGGGGATAGGGATAAAAATTATACTCGTTAACGGAGGTGAATCGGGGATGAACGGAGTTTTTTTAAACGGGTATGGGGATGGAGACTACACCCCCCACCCCCGCTTCGGTCCACTGCCATCCCTAGACTTTACCCTCCAATGATAGTTTTTGCAAGGGAGGCTATGCGGGGATAATTTCACACTATGAATCACCACCTCGTACAGACAAAAAGGATGGTGAAGAAACCTTGAATAACTTGTAAAACAAAAGAACACTTAGATGAAATGATGGCTAGAGGGGCTAAAGGGACTCCGATACTTAAGTCAGATCACAAATCAAATAAAGTATGTAGTGAATGTGCTTGGATTGAATGACTTACTTGGTCAGTGAAGGTCTTTATTTATAGCAATAGGGAAATATATCCCAAATGAACCCAAACTCTAGTTGATTGACTCAACCTTGTCATTAGGTTCTAGAAGTACGGATTAAAGTTAGATTAGGATTCTTGGTCCTAAGTCCTTATACCAGCTCCTAGTTGCTCGGAATAGCATTTTACTTGGACTCTAACTTCTTGGTGCCTCATCTCCAGCTCCTAGTTAATTCAGATAGGTTGTACCTTAGTCGAGTAGGACTCGCCTAGAGGAAGTAGGCAAGTAAGAGGAGTGTTCCTAATACCTCACGGAGCCGTGGTTTAGGTGTCTGCCAGCCGGCTTTCAAGTGCCTTGGAGGCTGTCGGTCAGCACCTATGCGCCTTAGGAGACGTTGGTCGGCATTCAGGTGACTTGAAAGCTCCTCCCTTGCCTTATGCCGGTCAGTTGAGCCTACTTTGGCTTTGTGACAGTCGGCACTTGCCAGCCAAAGGTCCCCACAATTGCCCCCCATACCTCATTTAATGAATAGAATTAATTGAGGTATATTTTGGAGGTCTTATGTTTTTTGGGCCTTTATTACTTAAAAGATTAGGGCTTTAAGTTTCTTGTCTCTCTTCTCCTCTTTACTAACTTCCCTTTGCATTCCTTCACTTGGTTCATAGGTTGGAGCTTGGCTGATAGAGAAAAAAGAGAAACATTCATTATTACTTGTACAGTGATAAAAGTTTTAATGCGAGTGAGAACAATACTTTGTAGGGAATGACAAAGTCATTGAGACTTTACCCTCCAGTGATAGTTTTTGCAAAGGAGGCATTGGGAGAAATGAAATTTGGTGGCCTAAACATCCCCAAAGGTGTTGGCATGTGGACCTTTTTTCCAATGTTGCATCAAGACCCTCAAATATAGGGATCTGATGCCGACAAGTTCAACCCTGGGAGTTTTGCCAATGGAATCATTGATGCATGCAAGTTTCCACATGCATACATGCCGTTTGGTGTTGGTCCTCGTGTGTGTTTGGGGCAGGCATTAGCAGTAGAAGAACTTCAAATTCTTCTGACTTTTCTTCTATTCAACTTTTTCATTCTCTATCTCTCCCAAATACCAACACTCTCCAATGTTTAGATTGATTTTAGAGCTTGAACACGGAGTCAATCTCCTCATAAGAAGACTATGAACTATGACTTGTGGGAAAATAAACTTCTTTAATTACTATTATGTCCTTATTCGTCGTATTAGTGGATGAGTGATGTGTTTTAGTGGCACATTGTTGTAGCAAGTATTGGAGGAGTGATATCTTAATATTTCTAGTTGTGACGAATAGAGGAGAAAGTGTAATGCTAATGTAACGTTAAGGTTATTCAATGTATCAGGAATAATTCGAAATGTACTAGAAGATTTGCGCTAGTTGTATGCTGGATCTACCCATCTTACTATAATCTTTCAGCACAATGCTGAAACAGTTTTTTCAATGGAATTTGTTGATAAATAAATATATTTGCACCAAAGAACATAAACAAATCAAACAAAGCATTTTCCACATCAAGCACTTCCACAATCCAGTTCTTTTTATCCCACTACTTCAATAGATGTCCATCTATCCAATCTGAACACTACCAAAACAAAACCACCAAAGGGCCATTTGGATTCTGAAGCTGAAGGGTCAAAACACACACACAGTGACTTACACGGGGCTGAAATGTAGGGAGTAAAATGACAGAAGATAAAAGAACAGAACTTTCTCAGTAGCTGATTGATGAACACTTCAAAGAAATGTAGGTTTGAACTAATAAGCAATTGGGATATTCATAAAAAGACTATTTCAATAGAAGTGAGGTGCAAGCATTCAAAAATAGGTGATTACCTATGGAGTGGGACTGCAAGCAAGGGGCAAACAATTTTATCACCTGTCCATCGACCAAATTCATCCCGTGACAAATACAGCTCTCAGCTATTCAGTTCAAAAATACAAAGATAAGTAATCTCATCCATGGGCGCAAAGAGGAAGTATTCTCTAGCAAAGTCAAATAGAACGAGGAACCATCATTATTCAGGTTCAGAACATGATGGACTACTGTATTTGCTGAAATTGTAAAATAACCAGAACAATTATTGAATGATGTTTATAATTTCTGTGTTGATTGAATTTGGAACCTAACCTACAAAAATGAATGCTTGAATTAAGGTTATTTCACAAAGTGACTGATGCTGAACTTCCAAGTTGATAGCAACTCAACCCATCATAAGAAATTAAATCTCCCTGGGAAAATTTGATCCTCAGAAAGCTAATGTTCTCCCCTCCTTTATGTTTCTACTTTCTGGTAAATTTGGTCGGAAACAGCCTCGAGTATGTCATAGTGACCATAACCATGAAACAGAACATTAATGGGACGCTTTTCTTCCTTCTGATATTCTTCACCATAATTTGCTATGTTAATCAAACTGCCTGAGCTTCTACCTATCATATAGACAGATATTGGTGTCCTGCAAGAGAAAATCAAATAGTGAGCAGGGATTTCAATTATAAACCGCAAGGTGTACTTCGCTAACCATCAAGAGAGCATCTGGAGTGTTTATTTAAATGAAAAAGATTCCATCCTGAATTCATATCATGCAAAAGGAAATCCTTGGATTGATATAAAGTCTAATAAAAACAAAAAAAGTGGGAAGAGTAAAGCCAAAGTCATCACTAAAAGAAGTAACAAAAGTTAAGATGTCATCCCAATTTAAGATTCTACATAGTTGAAGCATTAAATTGATAGTCAAAACGTCTCTAACCAAGTCATGTTCAAGAATTTCTAAGGAAGATTTACATTCCGATAAATTTCTGTTAGTGGCAAGGTAAGTGGGTTTCCAACATAATTTATTCTTCAGTATTTGAACAGTAAAAGAAACAAAAAAAAAATATTTTAGAAAAATAAAAAGTGGAAGACAATCGGTGGACTTAAAGCAGCTGTATTGCTTGGTTCCAAAAGAGAATAATATGAAACAGCAGATGTCACTCACTTGAGAACATGAGAAGACATCAGTAACTCAGGTTCCCCACCCCATACATAAGGTTGCTGGATTCTTTTCACATATGCATCGAAATCTCCTTCAATAAACCTAAAATACACAGCCAAATACAACCACATCAGTATCACACTAGAAATATCATTGACACTTCAAGTATGACTATCACGGACTCTCACCATTCCGCTTCTTTTCGCCTTGTTAAAAGCTCGTCAACAACCTACGGAATCCCAATTTGGTTCAACATATATAATACTTTAATAAGATTAAAAGAAAATAAATATTTCAGCAACAAAAGAAAAAAAAATTACTTGAGCTCTTAATTCATCAGCAAGTTCTCTCTGATGATTCTCGTCTGGAGGTTCTTCCCCATTTCTCAAGCAAGCTACATGAGCTATTGCTCTAAATAGGCAACGCCCATCCGCTGGCACCCCTGTATTATCCTTCAGCTTTGAGATTCTACTTTTCCAAAAAACAACTTTGACATCCTACTCGGATACTTTTATAATCGTTCCAAAGTATTCAGATAAAATGAATTCACTCGAAGATTTTACTGAATTTAACACTGGATACATGCATGGGAATCAAAAAATTACGATGTTTTAAAAGCGTTGCTCTAAAAAAATCCTGCAACAGATTTAAATTGGTATATCAAGCACAAACTTTTAATAAACAAAAAGAAAATGTAACTCCAAAACCATGCGCTGAACTCATAGATGAAAGGACGGGACCTCCTCGCCCTCCCCTCCCCCCCCCCCCCTTTCTTTTTCTCAAATTTTACTGAATTTAACACTGGATACACGCATGGGCATAAAAAATTACATTTTAGAAGAGTTGTTCCAAAAAATCCAGCAACAGATTTAAATTGGTATATCAAGCACAAACTTTTAATGAACAAAAAGAAAATGTAACTCCAAAACAATGCGTTGAGCTCATAGATGAAATTACGGGGCGAGGTATTTTGTACATTTTGTATTGAACTCTAATTTCTTGGATCTAACTAATAACCTAATCATGAGAAATCATCATATTCTGTAAATATATATGAACTTCTCCATCGTAAGTTTCTATTAATTCAGAAGTTATAGACTTCTTTGAATGTTCTGGATCCACCTCAAAATTCAACTAGAATATTGGGTTGTGTAGTAAAGAAACAAAAACGTATATATTTTGAATTAACAGTGGAGACAAAGAAAATTGAACTATATAGAAAGATTGCTTAGGACTATTTTGTAAGTACGAAGAGCAAAAGGAAAATAAGAAAGACAAGGGTTAAAGAACTAGGATTGGATACCATTAGGAGTTTGTTTTACAACATATGAAATTGAGATTCCTTACAATATGTTTTCCTTATTTTCATACGTGATTAATTTTTATTTCATACGCTGTTACCGCAGCAATGCAAATCTTTTGTTGATATTATAGTATAGACTTAAGTGTTGTGGAGTAGTTAAGAGTTATTTCTTAACTGATTGTAACTTGATTGTCACTTTTCATCCTGGTACGATTCTAAGGATGAGCTTAAGTCATTCCATAACATTTCAACCAACAATTACAATCTTTTAGCTTATTTCTAAACTGCAATTTTCATAGTGTTAATAACTTATCCAGCAGTTGTAGAACATCTTTAAGGGAATCTTAATAGGCTTTTCACCAAAAGTATAATGCTTAATTATTGAGGAAATCAGACATTTAGATGTTTAATTATATTTATTATTGCAAGAAAAAACAGACAGCAAACCATTACACAATTATTGAAGAAGGAAAAAAGAAGACTCGTACATTAATTTCAGCATGAAACATAAAACGTAACTCAAATAGTCAAATTCACACACACACACACGTAGCATTTCATCAAATACTTTCAGTTCATGACTCTCTCTCTCTCTCTCTCACATAAACACATCTAAGCAAAGATATGAACCTTACTTGTAACTCTGTAATTAGCAGAGGTCTTATCATTCGCATCCGAACTGGAAATCTCGGGACTGCCAGCATCAATTGTCTCATCGCCGAACACAACCTCGGTACTCACGTCAGCCACATCCACCGGCGCCGCTAAGCAAGCGCAAACCCCAAATAGAAGCCAAGCCGAGTCAACTCGGTGGAGCCACCGAGCCGGCCTCGCGTCCCACGCCACATTCCAAGACCCCTCGCCCTTCTGCTCATGGTGTCGAAAACTCCGCCGGAGCTCCCCTCTCCGGTCACCGCCGGCCGGCAATATTGCGTGCCATATCGACGCCGCGCCGCCTCTTGAGCCGTCACCGGAGCCGAGCCGGCAAGAGCTTGAATGATGACGCCGGCGCCAATCGTCGGTCACGGCAATTGCTAGCTTTATCGGACTTCGAATTAGCCGGTGATGAGCCGCTGAGCCGTGGGAGAAGGATAGAGAAGTGAGAAGCCAAGGCTTGGGGCGTGCGCAGAGTACACCGAGCATCACCGGAATGGATTAAAACGTTAACCTGCGCTGGAATCAGGATTGGGGATAAAACCTACGCACCCATCGGCACAGAAATTGAGGAAATGTTTACTGAGCTTTTTCGCTGATGAGGTTCGATGAAGAAAAGAGTTAAATAGGTTTAAGAGACAGAAAGTCTGTGGGTCCCACATAAAAGTAAGTAGGAATGTGCTGGTATAATATTCGAATACTTTGGCTGTAACGTGAAAATTGTGGCCTCTAGATATCATTTTAAATTGAAAAAAAAAGTGGGGGTTAAATCTTACGAATGTCACCTAATATAGCAATAATTTCGCATTTGAAGATATTTTGTATTATCAAAAATTAATTATTTATTGTCTAATATTTATACTATATAATTTTTTTATTTTTTTCATAATATAATTTTAAATTAAAATGAACAGAGATAAAATAAAAAAAAAGATATAGGAGGGAGAAGAAAGAAGAAAGAGGTAAATTTGAATTAGTGGAAATCAAAATTGTTTAGTATTGAAGATTGTATTGGTTAAGTTGTATGATATAGAGGGTTGTGTAGTAAAGATGATATTTTTGAGTGAAAAGAAAATATAGAATAAATTTTTTAATAAAAATAGATAAAAATATGATAAATTTTCACCATTTTGTTTTGTAATATTAGATAGATTTTAAATTAATATATATATTTTAAATAATAATTTATATATATATATATATATATATATTATTTAATTTAAAATTTAAGTAAATAGAGAAAAAATAAGAAAAAAGTATGTGTGAATTTTGGAAAATATTACACAACCTAAATGAAACCCAAAAATTGCAATTCAAATACGTTTCATTTCTTGGATAATATGTATTTGGATTACAATTTTTTGGATTTCATTTGATTTTATTTAGCATTACTTGTGAATTAGTCGGATTGTCTAGTATTGGAGAGTGTGTTAGTTAAGTTGTCTGATATTGAGAGCTGTACAGAAAAGATAATATTTTGAATAGGAAAAAAAATTAAGATGAACTTTATACTATTTAATCAAATTAAATTAGAATTAATTCAATCTTGACTGTTCTTGTAATTTTATAAATTAAAATTATAATTTCTTATCCGTCATATTAGATAAGTAGAGTCGTGTTATGTCATATTACATTTTTATTAGATCAATCAATTTTAGCTACACTGTTTTATTTATTCTGCCAAATTATTAGACATTAAATAATTACATTTATTATGGCTTTTCGTATGCAAGTTGACACACATAACTCGTTAATTAAAAATTCAAAATTTAAAAATTTTTCTCTAAACCAAATTTATAATATAAAATAAGACAGACTTTAATAAGTTTATTCGACAGTCTTAAATAAACTCATCAAATGACCATGAACATCTATTTCAAAATTATCCACATTGCATTGTACCTTCAAATATGAGTTACCCCTGATCATTCATAAATTAAAACTTCACTATACTGGATGGTTACAAAACAAAGTAAAAAAAAAAATAGCTACTTATAAGAATAATAATAAAATGCTACTTCAAAAAATGGGGAAAAAGAAAAAACATTAGCAATTTATTTTCTCATATTACACGTTTGTTGTGTCAAGTTTTAAGCACGACTTATTTTTTATTCTCTTTAATAGACATTATTATTTTATTTTTTATTGAGAATTAGTCAATTATAACTCACTAAAACAAATTGTTGTCGAATAGTGTATAAAGATAATTATTTATAGAATATAATTACTCGACAATATTAAACAGAATATCCTCTTATTTATTGTTCTATGGATTGATAGTCATTTAAGGTTGTCTTGAAAAAAGATGGCATTAGGAATGGGGTGCTTTAATTTGATTTGAAGTCAATTGAATTGTACTCAGGCTTTTGAAAATTATAAATGTGACCCTTTTGTCTTGTGTTAATATCAGTCTTAGTCTTAATTCATTTTACCAATCCTTTAAATTGGTTATAAAAATAAGTTCATCAAATAATATTTTCATGAAAGAAAAACCTTGACGTTTTAGTTTCCGACGAATTTTCATACTTTGAAACATTTGTATAATAATTTCATTATCAATGATACGTAAAATTTCTTTCTCGACATATGTAACCAAGTAATCGTTCATCTATTGATCTCTCTTTCGATTGCGCAATTAATTTTTTAAAAATTAATTTGCTCAGTCACAAACTTAGTATTTATCAATAAATTTTAACAAACAATAAAAATTAACTTAAAATATGACTATTTTATTAAACTAAACCTAGGTATATGAATTATTTAACCTATCACAATAAAACTATTCAAACCACCAAACCAAAACAATTTAATTTAACACATAATGGAAGACTACATGCCCAATTCTAATTCAACATATAAGAATAAAACAAAGAGAGTATTACAAGCCCCAATATCAATTAAATATATAAAAATATAAATCATAGACGATTACTATAAGCCTTAATTTCATTTCAACATAAAAAAATAAATACAGGTCTATAAGCCCCAATTTCAACTCAATACATAAAATAATAAAACACAAAGAGAACTACACGCCCCATAAATTTTTTAAAACTTTTCAGTGGGGAAAAATGTCTAATAAATTATAATTTTGTTTTAAATTATATTTACACTTCAAAAATTTTTAAAATTTCAGTGAGGACAGTTGGCCCACTACCCCCAGTATAGATCCACCATTGATGAACATCATCAATACTCATTGTGTCTTACAAATAAATAGTTAATAGACTTGTCCATGGTCGACTTTGAATATGATTTCGATTGAATTGAATCCGATTTGAAAATTAGACCCGAATAAGATCTAATTGTCAAATGAAATTAATTTTACAGGCCATATCCAACACTTCTAAAAATATAAAAGTCGATATAATACTAATAATTAAACAAGAACTAAATTTTAACAAATTATACTTCACTTTCAATACAGTATCGTCAAATTTTAAATATAAATTTGCCTCCAAGTATAAATGTATTACAGGGCCGCCCCAACAGTGTTGAAAATAGGGATAAAAAGGCGGCTGGTACACAATATTAAAGTAATTAGGGAAGAAGTACACCTATTAAAAAAATTTGTAAAAAAGTCCACCAACTATAACAAAAGTCCATAATAGCCCTTTATGAGGTTGAAGAGGTTTTCCACATGTATAAGGAAACCGATGAGGAGAACGGGAAGAAGTAACAACTGTTCACACATCTCCGCCATTGGCAGTCAGAGTTTGCACGACTTGAGGAGAAAATTTGAAATTCAAACGGTACGCAATATCTACTTCAAAAAACATTCTCTCACCAGTCACATTACAAAGAAATGGTTTCAAAGGAATTCATTATTATTGAGGGTTACACTATTAACAACACCCACCACCAGCAAAATTATAATCCATTGAAGTCAAGGATTTTGCTGTGAAAAATACACACTGCTGGTAAACTCTTCCACCATTGAAGAACAGTGTGGTATCACAATGTGACATGAATGTCACATTGCATATACACATCACATTTAGGTTTTGGCACATTGTGGTATCACAGTGTAACTCTAATTGGAGAAGATGAAAATCAGATAGTGATCATCGATTATGATATTGATGAGTCATGAAAATTCGATTCTAGCATGGATAGAAAAGCAGACATTCAAAAAGATTCATGTTTTTAGAATACTAGCTATTGAATAAAAGAAGATGATGTAGTTCAAAATTCAAACGTATTGTCCTATTGAAATAGAAAACTAAATCCCACAAATAAGTTCCTACAAAATTACCCATGAATAAAGAAAAAGGGTATTCATTAAAAAGATAGTTATTGTGTATCTATTCACAAAATATTTCCAAAAAAAAAATGACTTACGCAAAGTAGAGTTTCTGCATGGTACTTCACTACAAATAAGTAGTGTATAGTGTACCTCTTCACAATTATTCCTTAGAAATAAAACCAGGGTTTTAGGTCTCAAATTTTTAGAAGACCCTCTAATTTTAGGTACATTATTAGCCTGTTATATTTACTCCAATTTAATCTCTCCCTTTCTCTCAAAAACAAATTAAATTTTTTTAAAAATTAATACTAAAAATAAAAAAATACATTGTTTAGTGTTTCCGCTTTAAACCTCAATTTATCTTAAGCCGTCCCTCATGCAATATCAAATCTAAATTAGGTATATTCATATATTTTGGTGCGTTGGAAATGAATAAAGCCCAATAATTTTAAAATTTTGAGTGGGGACAGTTGCCCACCCTCAATTTGGTTAACCCGCACATGTTAGTTCAATAATTGAATAAAGGAAGGAGCTGTGCATTCGTATGAATGAGCCGTGCATTTCCATGTTCTAAGTTTGATTCTAACAGCCATATAAAACTTGAATTTAATTGATACGCTTTATTTGTATGTGATTGCATGTATCAAAATTTACATTGCAGTCGTAAATTTAAACAAACTGCCATAATTTCGTTTCCACGAAAAATATTAGAAGATGCATTGTCTTTTATAACTTTTGACAACCTTCCGAATAAGACAATATGCATTGATGTATTACACATGAAATTTGTGGTCCTTTCTGTTCTTCATAGTTTATCGGCCTGTGTCTTGGTCCTTTCGGCTTTTCTCTTTGTCCAGTTTTCTTGTGACAGCATAGACTATACATCTTCCTTCCCTGGAATTCATGTTGTACCACTTTGTTTGCGTACTAGTACACGAAGTTCTCGTGCTACCTGACCTTCTACTCAGGGCTGGCTCAATAGAATTTGGGATGCTAAACAAAAATTTTACTTAATGCGATTTACAAGCTTATTATATATGTGTTATTTTATGATTATGCTATTTTTTCAATGAAGAGCGAGGGTTTATATTACTTTATGACTATTATATTTTTTAATGCGTTTTAAACTTAAAATGAGACGAGAGAGAGAGAGAGAGACTTGTTTATGTAAATGTATTTGTATGTCTTAATTATGGAGAGTGACTGGATTAACAACAAATGAAGAGATAAAGTGTGATCTTTTTGTCATGGATAATGAATGCTTCTGGTCGAATAGAGCACCTAGCTTTCTCCTCAAGCCCTCTTATAAAAGTCAAATCTAAAAGAATAATGCTATTTAAATTTAAAAAATTGATCTTATTTGTTGACTTAAATATGTGATTTTATTAGATTCATAAGATCAATGTCACGTTTTAATGTTTGATGGGACTTAAAATATTCATTTTCCCCTAAAACTTCGTTGTTTAGTGAAAAAAATCAAGATGCAAACTAACATAATACCTCAGTGAGGAAGGGATTAGGTATTCAACTCATCATGCACAATCAAAAACAATAAATGTAAAATTAATAATCCTTTCCCTAGTATCAAAAATTAGTTATAGTTAGGCTAACAAAATTCAACAAGACACAATTACTCAAAAAGAATTAACACGAAATTAGTGAGTTTGAGTTCGAGTGATGAAAGAGTTGACCTATTAGACCTACCTGTTACACAGGTTGGGTTTGGGTGAAATATATCAACTGGTTTAACACCTGTTTACCAATTTATATTTAAAATAAGTATACATAAAAATTGGGCCTAAAACTTGTTCAATTTTAATTTTGGAAGCCCATATTTCATTCCTAGCCTAGCCCATCAGCAGTTCATAATAAATAGGAATTTAAATTTTAAATAGGCAAAAATATGATTTTTTTTTTTGGCTGCATCATACATAGGAATTGGATGTTGAATTTAATGTATGTGTTTTTTGTTTGTTTTGGTTTTTTGCTATGTAATATGTTAGTAGTGGAATTAGTTTTTGATGGATAGTTTGGATATTTGAATTTGGTGTGTAAGTTTTTATGATAAATGGGTCTGTAACTGTGGCGAGTGGAAGAATTATCAAGTGAACCTGAAATTGACTCAAACGACCTATTCATTTGTCGGGTTAGATGGGTTGTGTCATGTAACCCGTCAAATAAATAGGTTGTGTTCATTTTTTGTGATTTTTATCCATTTAATAAACGATTTGTGTATGAGTTAAGTGATTTTTAACATGAATCCGCTTAGTTCGACATCAATTGTCAGGTCTAGTCATAGAAAGGGTTGAGCATTTATCAGGTTTGGGTCGGGTCAATTGCAAGTAATATAGGGATGTAACCCATACGCCAGGTTCAGTTGGGCCACATGAACATCTAGTCAAAAGTACCTAAGCTTAGACCATTTTATCGGCCCTTCCCATGGGGTAAATATTCAATGCAACCGTGATAAATCTTAAATGGATAAAATGAATCTCACTTAAATTTATGTGGAAGAAGTATTATGACTTATTTGTTTACATGATAGGTTAATTATTTATTTTCGTGGAGTTCATCTATTTATTTGTTTTAATATTATTGATTGGTGATATCATATGACAAAACACATGACTTTGCCATGTGGTACAATGTTTTAATTTTTGAAATTTTTTTAAGCAGAATACCAAAATTAAAATATAATTTTTATATATTTATAGATAGATAAAAAAAGGCCTTTTTGTGAGTTGGTACTTAATTTATCACTTAATTGTGAAAAAGTACTCCTTACAAAATATTTTGTATAGAAGTAATTTTTTTTTTGATGACAGAAATACCCATAAAGGTAACAATTACTTAGAGCAAAGAGGGGATAAAGAAACTGTCATAAATTATGCAACAATTTCATTAAATTTAACAACTATTATAACCCTCTGAGTTTTCAAATTTTCTTTTTTAAAAATCTACTACAAAATTCTTTAATTTTCAACAAAACAAAACAAAAATACAAACATTAAAGCACCATTGAAGATCAATTTTCCTTCTGTTCCGATTTAAATTGCTGATAATGTGATATTATAGTGATACACAACAATGTAACACTTTCGTTAATACTTTAATCATTAACAAAAAAATTGAAAAATTACATAATGTGATATCACAAATATGATATTCATATATATTACTTTTAATGAATGGTAGTGTTTCATCACAGTGTAACATTACAAAGTTACATTGTTATTAGATTTTAGAACAATCAGAATTATTTAGCATTAAAAAATAATATAAAATAAATGAATTTCAAAATGTGGCCCAAACGTTAAGTTATATTCTATGTGGAATAATTTTGAATTTCAAATATGTTCAATCCCTCAAAATATGAAACCACTAATATAATAAATCAAATCCTATAAAAAAATGGGATTGTCAAACTAATAGGCTTTTTAAATAAGAAAAAAAGTATTTTAGTGAAGAAAATATTTAAAAATCTGTCAATAAATACCTAACTATATTATATTTCAAGTCAAAGGTACTAAATATATTACAAAAGAAAGTCAATATCCTTTTTCACAATTAAGTAGTTTAAAATATATCTGCTCATAATTTTTCGTAGATAAAAATTTCAGGTCTTGATGAGCTTGCCCAAGGTACCAAGGCCCTCGATCTACTATTTTGGGCTATCTAGGGGCAGGGTCGCCCCAACCTTGGCCACCCCCGTATTCAAATTATATTGTATTTGATACATGTATTCCAAATTTTAGGCCCATGGGCTAGGCCTGGGCCTAAGTAAGGATAATATTCTTATATTCTCTAGATTACTGTTCCCTAGAAAAAAAAAACATATCTAGTAGTGACTTGGGGAAACCAACCAGACAAGAATATACCGATGAAGATTGTCGAATTACAAGTTATAATGGAGATTTAAATGATTAAATCCCCTTTCATAAGTAACTAATACTCATTAACAATTGATAATTTCTAGATCTCCTTGGATTATTATATATATTTTTTTAAATTACTCTATTATCAAGTGATTGAGCATCTTTAAAGTTTTGATTTGTATAAACTCGACTCGAATTGATTGTCACAATATATGTGACCAAGTTTGGCGGCTCTTTATTAGTTTAAATACTATGAGTTTGAATTAGAATTTAGATTTGAGTAAATTTAAAGAACACATGTACAATAAAACTTGTTTTCATGATTTATTTATGCATTTACCCATAAAACTAAGGATGTTATTTTTTCTAAGAAAATTATTTATACATTTATATTCTAAAATAAATAGAGATTAAGTCTATTAAATCAAATTATTAAATAAATTAAAATAGGAGTCGAATTCGAACCGTTCGAGTCATTTAACGGTCATATAACTACCGCACGATGTGACTTGTCACACAATATGGTGTCTTTTTTCGTCTTTTCAGCCCGATATATGTCACATACACTACGCCATCGCAAACTTTAAAAAAAAAAAAAAACAAAAAAAAAAAAGTGGAATATGTGCAGTTGTGGGGCCCATTAACGGAATCTGCGGCCTTTAGTGCACCGTTAAGTAGTTGAAGTGACGGAAGCGTCAGAGCTTAAGAGTTAAGATTCTAACGATAGGTGAACGACCGTACCACGCTCCAAAGAAGCACGTGTACTTTACCTTCCTTTGACAAAAGAAGGATAAAAATTAAAAATGTGCCTGTAGTTACGCCATGTTTGGTTGCACTAATAACACAAATGACACCCCGTACTTCAGGACTTTTAATACATCAAAAAATCTTTTCTAGGTTTTTTTCAATCCTCAAATTTAAATTCAATGGATAAGAGATTTGTATGAAATTATGAAATAAGGATATGAAGAAAAGAAAATGTATTTACATGCTTATTATCAAAAAACTGAACCAAGCTTTGGTGTAAATTAGATTCAATTCTAACACAAAATAACCTTGTCTCAATTCATTTGTCATTCAAGCATCTAATAAAATTACAAAATCGAGGATAAGCAGGTTGATTAGAAACCTAATATATGAAAATAAGTTCTTGGATTCAAGTTGAAGGGTCCTAGATTGGCTGTGCAAGATTGGAAATTTAATGACAGATATAAGTACAAGCACATGACAAAGACCACGTGATTAGCATTTTAATGATGAATCAAAAGATTACTCCAAATCGGTAAAACAAACCTAACTGACATGTTTGACGAATCAGTACCTAACTGGCTATGGTGTGCTCGGCTAAAAAGACTACTCAGTCGACCGAATAGCTATGTTTGATCAAATGGGCCGAACTGACAGCTAAACTGAGCTATTGTTTACATCTAGCAATAAGATTGAGAGTTTTGTTTTGGTGTTAGCCTCTAAAAGAGATAATCGTGGTATCTCGAAGAATTTGAGGTAGTGCTAGACTAATAAGGAAGTTGCCTAAATCATAAGTGAACATTATCAACGTGCCCGAACAAATAGACAAATAAGGAAAAGCTGAGAGATATTCCAATTTTAACCACTAGCAATCTGGCTAAATGTTAAGTGTACGACCTCACATAGCTAATAGTGGAGACCCTAACTGAAAGGGTGTCGTATCAAGCTATCAATACAAGGGTAATGCTTAGGTGAAAGGTACGTGCTTACTTTCTTGCAACTAGCTTTGCATATATTTTCAGAACCCTTACTGATTTAAACATTGGAGTGCCTCCGATTGACCCATCTCGGTCTTTGGCTGTTTGCTCATTTTGTAGGAAGAGCAGGGTAACATCTGTTCATTTGTTCCTGATTGAATTCCTGTCAATTTGTAAGGTTTTTTTTTGCCTACAATTGGCACCGTCTGTGGGAACACTCGAACAAAAAGTAGCATTTCAAGACTGCGAAGCACAATCAAGTCATTACTTATCAACTAGGATAATATTGAGCATAACACTGTTTGAAGCTACAAGGTGTCTTTATCTTTCAATATTGAAATCAAAGAAAATGCATTCAAAAGCTGAGATGAAAATCAAGACGATCACAACAATGTATCATCAACAAGGTATTGCCTTGAAGATGAAGCTTAGAAAGACGGCTTAAACTGAGAAATTTCCCCTCGTGCTGAGGGGGAATCCCAGCATTCATTAAGCTAGTCTAATCTCTTCAAGACCGATTGGATGTGCATGATGCCATGCTGAAGAAATCTCACGACAAAGAAAGAAAGCTAAGACAAGAGAATGAAGCACTCAAGGAGACCTTAAGAAGATCAAGGGATACAGATGTCTCAAAAAGGTCTGATTACCAAGTTATTGAAATCAGGAGCGAGCGGGATCGTAGATACTGAAGCCCAAATAAGGCAAGATATAGAGAGGATACCTAAGATAGATATGACAAGAGGAAATCTTCTCATGTAGAAAAGCATGAGGGTGCTTGTAAATGTTTCATTACAGAAGAACTTGAAAGCAGGCTGAAATGACCCGATTAAAGTCTGCTAGGGAGTTAGTGAGAAGGGCGACATGAGAATAAATCAGGGGAATGAAGATTTCCCCTTTTAGTAAATGGATAGAAAGAGAGAAAGTCTCGAGTAAGTTCACTGACCTGAACTTTAAGCTATATGATGGGAAGATCAACCTATCTGCCCACCTATGCCATTTCAAGTAATTGATGGAAGTCACAGAAAAAATGAAGCTTTGTTGTGCACGATGTCCCTTATATGCCTAAGAGAATAAGCAATGAAATGGTTCAATAGAATGGGAAGGAGTTCTGTAGATAGTTAGGTACAGCTCGTCGAGCAGTTCACTGCTCAGTTTATCACAAGTATTTAGAACCCAAAGGAGTGTTGCTCTCAATGAAAAAGAGAAACAGTGAAACCCTTCGTTATTAGGAAAAGGACCTTTGCCAAGATGATGAACTAGGCAAAAGACCTATTGCTAAGGCAAGGAGGCTAAAAATTCTGATAGAGGTGGGGAAGTAGCTCAAATGCAGCCACTCAATCAAAACTTAGGTCCAAGGCTAGGCATGGCAATTTAAGCCACATGGGTAAAAGTTCTAGGATCGATTATATTGGTGGGTCAGTTCGAAAGTTGCCAAATATCAACTCAAGAAAGGCCTTAGTCTTCATTAGAGCCGAGCCTACTTGGAGTGGGTCAAATTTTCTAAATAAGAAAGGTTCTAGCTCTTTATTAGGGCCGAGCCTATGTGGATTAGGTCAAAATTTCTAAGAATGAAAGGCCTAGCTCTTCATTAGGCCCGAGCCTATTTAGAGTTGGCAAAATTTTCTAAGTATGAAAGGCCCTAGTTCCTTATTGGGGTCAAACCGACTTGGTTTAGGTCAATTTTTTTGAAGAATGAAAGGACTAGATCTTCATCAGGGCCAAGCCTATTCTGAGTAGTTCAAAGTTTCTAATTATGAAAGTCCCTAACTTGTCACTAAGGCCAAGCTTATGTGAAGAAAGGGCATAAGACTGTAAAGAGCCCTAGTTCCACTATAAGACCGAGCCTATGTGAAGCATAAAGTATATGCACAAAAAGACCCTAGACCTTTGCTAAGACTTAGCCTATTTCATAGGGGAAAGGGGCATCAAATATTCTTTAGTACCAAGTAAAATGTGTAGGCTATTGAAAATATTCCATTAACTAGGAAGAGGTTTACAAAAAAAAAAAAAAAAGAGCTTGGACATATATATTTTAACTAAGGATTATTTGTTACAACTACACAAGAAGAACCCCCATCAGCATGACTGAAAAATACTTCGAAAGACGGAGGAACATCAGCACCAAGAAGAGTTGTGTCCCAACCCTTCTTGAAATGAGTCTTTTTAGTCAACTACCCCACAGCCTTTTCCATTCCTTCTTCAAAGGCATCATCCTTCTTGATCTTGGACTTAGCTTTGAAGGACTCAAACTCCTCAAGAAAAACAACATGTTCCTCTTGAGTCTGGGAGAGCTCACCAATAATTGCCTCCTCTGACAACTTCAACTCGTCTTTTAAAGCCTTCAATTTGTCCTTTTCCTCTGCCAAGCCAGTCATCTAGGCTTCAAGAATAGTCATATCATCTCAAAGCTTAGCATTTTCAGCATCCAAGGTGTCATTCTTCTCCATAGTACCTCATCCTTCCTCGCAATTCTGGCACTGATTTCGTGAACCCATTGCAAGCCTTACACAAGAACCAACACTTTAAAAGAGAATAGAAGAAAAAGGAGAGAGAAAAAATGAATCATACCTTCACCATCTGCTAGATGGCTATTTGAGCTATCTCATCATCACTCATACTTTCGTTGGTTGCCAAGTCTAGAGGAAGAATAATCCCCCTTGCAATCCCAACTACCACATTCATATCTTCTATAGCAGAGTCATGAACATTGATCTCCTAACCCTTGGATTTTAGAAAGGGCCAAAAAAATAGTAATAGTTTCTTCAAGAAAGACAGATGGCCCGCTCTTTTCTATCTTTCTCTTTTTTGTGATGTGTGCATGTTGCTCAGCCACCACAATTAAAGGATTCATCTCTAGATGGAGAATTTTCAGGAGGTGGAGATAGGGACACGTGAACCTTAGGGGGCATTAGTTATAGGAAAGAATGGAACAATTGTTGAGTCATCTTGAACAATCACCTATTCGGGCTTGGTCAACTCAGGTCAAGCAGAATCATCAGTCAAAGGTGCAGAATTAGCTACCTCAGAGGCACCGATTTGGCTCTGGAAGGCGAGGAAGTTCTTTACAAGCTTGTCACTATTGGAGGCAATAAAACCCTACTTTTTACAAGACTAAGGAGTTAAAGCACATTGAGCCATCAATGCCTCTAACATTTTGGCAAAAAAGGCCCTCATTAAAAGATCAGACTTTCTTCAAATCCCCCATCTTCATCGATCATTTAACATTTTTTCCATTGATAGTTTCACCTAGTGGAAATAGGCATATTAGAAGAACAAAGTAGGGGAATATGAATAAACAAGAAATAAATAAATAAATAATAAATACCTAGTGTGTCCTCCTCAAAAGGACATCAGTAGGAAGGATTTTCACATGCCTTATACTCCCAGTTTCCAAAAATCAAGATGACATCATTCTCTTGACCATTGCTTGAATCAGGGAGATGAGTGACTAGATAATGATCTTTCCTCCTCACTGTAAAGTAATAATTGTTGCTATCACCCACCGGCTTAATGATGTAACAGAAGAGGATCTCCCATAACCCCAGGTTCACCCCTAGTATGTCATTCAAAGTAGCAACCCACATTACAATCCTAAAGAATTTGGGGTAGCACTAGATGGGACACAACTTCAAAGCTAAAAGTATGCGTAGAAGAAGTGGGTGAGGTGGAAATCTCACACCACCTTCAGTAATGGTCCTGGTATGAATTGGAATGCATTCATTGGTACCAATTGTTGAGTGCTCATTCTTGCATTATTTTATAGTCAACATATATACGTTAGGCTTGCTAGTAGACTAAGTTGTTTTGCTTAGTTTTTTTGGCGATTAATGCATTGATTTTGTGTTTGCAAGTAGTCTAGAGGTAAAGGTAGATGTGGAGCATGATGATAATGGCTTTGGACAAGTTAGAGCTGAGGATGATCCATTAGAAGTGAAGCCGGAGGGATTAGAGAAGAAAATTCAGAAAAGATAGATTTTACCGGTAGTAAACCTACTGATAGGAGGGTGCTAAAATGAAGAATCTACCGGTAGAAATTGGGTTCTAATAGTAGGAAAGAAGACAATGTGCAAAATACCGGTAGGATAAGCTAGGTTCTACTAGAAGAAAGGCTTTCTGGAATAGGTTCTACCGGTAGCAAAACTCTCTAGAATATGTTCTATTGGTAGGTTGTGTAACAGAATGTGATTGTACTGGTAGGTATCAATGTTCTACCGATAGGTTGACAACAGATTTGACCAAAAACTCTAATTTGAGTTTGATTTTGCCATATCTTTTGGGAATTCTCTATTAATAAAAAGAGGAGATATTTTCAGAGAACATATTCATCAAGACTCTAAAGATTTTCCCTCCACACACAACAAATAGAAGCCTTTGCAAGAGGAATAGGGATCACTTAACTGCTATTCTTTCTTCTTCTCTGCAACTCTTCTCAATTTATATAACAGTTCTCTTTTATTCTATTTCTTTGTATTTGGTTTTAGAATTATTGATTTTTAATTCCAAGTCAATTTCATTCAGTGTAATCAACTTTAATCCAATCTTCAATACAAGGTTCTTTTACATTTAAGATTTATTTATTTTGCAGTCAATCTTTATTTCTTGAATTCAATTATGTCTTTTTCTATACTTTGCATTAATTTCATCATCATGAGTGAGTAGTTTCTCTCTTGGATAATCGAGGACGAATTTTCAACCTATGAACTAGGGTTTATACTCTAAACTAGGGTTTTTACGATGTATGTAATTTAGTGATTGAATAATTGCTTCTCGAAAACCATATTTATTGGCCATTTTTTTGACTATTCATAAACAATTGGTTTTGGTGCGGATAATAATTGGAGTCCCTACAATCAATTGGATACCCATTTTTTCATCAATTTATATGTCACCAGAATCATTACTTTTGCAAATTAAGACTTTTACTGAATATCATCCATCTAAGGGAGTTTGATTACGAACTTGGATGATTTATAGAATTAGAGAATAGATTTATGTTCATAGGTGGGAATAAATCAAAAGATTATCTGGTTCTTTATCCAATGGTACTCTTTGTCATGTAAAAGCTTTGCCTTTTTGAGGTTAAGGGTTCAAGTCCCCTTCCCAAAAAAATATAGTTCTTTACCAACAATTCTCAACTTCAAAGAACTTTTTATTTTATTTAATCATCCTTGATTACCAAAAGATTTTCCTGAGGAGAACACCTTGGAATTTTGTTCCAAGTTACTACACGATAACTTCCCTTACGCTTGAAAGCTATGTGAAAATCTACCCATTTGAGGGCAAGCACCAATGAGGGGCTCATCTGTACCAACCACACAGACTCTAACAATTATAAGGGATTTTTTATTTTGCCTTGAGGGCTAGAATTTCTCCTAAAGTATGGGGAGCCATGGGAAGAAGCAAGATAAGTAGAATGGAATGAGACATGAATAGCTTTAGGAAGAATTGCAAGGTAGCAGTAAGAAGAAGATGCAAAAAAGCACTTTTTAGAATGTCCCTTAAAAATAAATGAAGAAATGCTAGAAAATGGCCCTTGAAGTTCAAAGGACGAAACATTAAATGCGATCTTCCATTTTTGACAGAACAGGCATGCATAAGACCAGAAACGAGGTAACAATTAATGAATAAAAGGTTGGAGGCAAGAAACGTCAGTCGACGTGTGCCACGTGGCATACCTTCCTTGGGGCCAAGATAAGGGTCTTAGAATGGCTACACATGATTAGACATTTAATGATTGAAATAAGCACAAGCACGTGATGAAGACCATATGACCAATAGTGTAATGATGAATCAAAAGATTACTTCAAATATTGGTAAAACAAACCTAACTGACACATTTGATGAATCAGTACCTAACTAGCTATGGCGTGCTCAGCCAAAAATACTACTCAGTCGATAAAATAACTATGCTCGGCCAAATGGGCCAAACGTACAACTAAAACGAGTTGTTTAGATCTAGCAATAAGAATGAGAGTTCTATTTGGGGTCAGCCTCTAAGAGAGAAAATCACAGTATCCTGAAGAATATAAGGCAGTGCTAGACTGATAAGGAAGTTGTCTAAATTATAAGTGAACATTATCAACATGCTTGAATAAATAGACGAATTAATAAAAGCTGAGAGAGATTCCAACTTACACCACTAGCAATCCGACTAAATGTTAGGTGTACCACCTCTCATAACCAACAACAAAGACCCTAGCAGAAAGGCTGCCATATCAAGCTATAAATAAAGGGTAAAGCTTAGGTGAAAGGTGCACACTTTAATTCCTACAATCAACTTTCCACACATTTTCAAAATCATTACTGACTTAATCATCAGAGTGCCTCTGATCGGTCCATCATGGTCTCTTGCATTTTGCTCGTTTTGTAGGAGAAGTGGAACAACCTAAGTTTGTTTGTTCCTGATTGAATTCCTATCAATTTGTAAGGTTTTTTTTAACTCTTACAATTGGCACCATTTGTGGGAACACTCGAACAAAAAGTATCATGTTAATACTGCAAAGCACAAATGGGTCACCACTCATCAACTAGGATAATGTTGAGCAAGACCCTGATCAAAACTACAAGGTGTCCTTCCCATCTAATAATGACATCAGGGAAGACACCTTTAGAAGCCAAGATTAAAATCAAGATGATAATGACAATTTACCATTAGTAAGATATTACCTTGAAGATGAAGCTCAGAAGGATGGCCTAAAGAAAGAAACCTCCCCTCGTGCCTGGGGGGGGGATTCCAACCTTTATGAAGTTAGTCCAATCTCTTCATGACTGATTGGACATGCACAATGCCATGCTAAAGATATCTCATGACAAAAAAAAGAATCTAAGACAAGAGAATGAAGCACTAAGGAGGCCTTAAGAAGATCAAAGGATAAAGATATACCATAAATGACTAATCATTGAGCCACTGAAATCAAGGGCAAAGAAGATCATAGACACCAAAGCCTAACCCCCATGAGAAATATGGCAAGGCATAGAGAGGATTCCAGAGACAGTAACAATAAGAGGAAATCTTCTCTGGTAGAAGAGCATGAGGACCCTTGGAGACGTTTCATTATAGAAGAACTTGATAGCAGACAGAAAATAATTTAAGCAAAAATCTGCTAGGGAGTGAAGGTGGCCCCCCTTAACAAATGGATAGAAATAGAAAAAGTCACGAGTAAGTTCACTGTCCCAAACTTTAAGTTAAATGATGGGAAGACCGACCCAACCGTCCACAACGGCCATTACAGGAAATTGATGGCGGTCCACATGAAAAATGAAGTTTTGTTGTGCACAATGTTCCCTAGTAGCCTAGGAGAATTAGCAATAAAGTGTTTGAACAACATGCTTAGGAGTTTTGTTAATAGTTGGGTATATCTCGCCGAACAGTTTATTGCTCGATTTATCACAAGCAATCGGCAACCAAAGGACGTTGGAGCATTGCTCTTAATGAAAAAGAGAAATGGTAAAATGATTTGTGAATACGCTTACCATTATTGGGAAAAGATGAACAAGATTGGAAGCTCATAGTCGCATTATTTAAGATCAGTTTGCTAAAAGAAAATGCATTAGACTAGTCACTGGCTAGAAAACATGTGCAAGACATGAAAGAGTCAATGGCTAGGGTGGAAAAGTATATGAAGGTGGACGATGAACTCAACAAAGACGTTAACTAAGACAAACCGATCAAAAAATAAGGTGGCAAAGAGCAGCCGAACATTAAATCTTGTTTTGGGTCAAAGGAAAGGAGAAGAAAGTTTTCCTATCGCAATTGTCATTTTTTGGGGTTAACACAATGTTCAAAGAACCAATCTACAAGATCTTGGTAAGAACATCTCAAGATCTTGTAGCCCTCTCTGAGTAACAACCTTTGGTACTCGAGAGGACAAGTTTTCACATGGTTTTATGCTTAAAAAACCTATAGGGACCAATCTATGCTTGTTTACCTTCACTAGAGCGGTCTCTTTATAACTTAGGGAAGGAAATGGGAAAAGGAAATGAAAAGGTAGCATGGGGAGTGCTCGAGTGGTCCTTCATTGGTCGCTTGAGCGATGTTGATAGTCGCTTGAGAGGTGCTTGCCTTAGTCAGGATTGAAATGTGTTTTTCTTTCCAGTTACAACCTCCCTATGATCGCCCTACCACTGATCAATATGTTGTTTGAGAATCTAAGTTTTCTTATTTACTAAGACTACCCTTATTTTGGACCTATAAATAGGGAGAGTCTTTCTCACACCTAGGTTAAGCCTCCTACAAGATTTCTAAGAGAGAAAATCATCTTTCTACCTTGAGAGCTTCCACCATAACCTAGATCCCTAAGACCCAAAAGGCTACCACTAGAGAGTCTACCCAACCTCATAACTTGGAAAAAAAAGATCTTGATGGTTTTATAAATTCATTGGTGTGTGCATACTGATGATTGTTGGCATATTCATGATTACTCGAGGCCCGGATGAACCGTACAATGGAGAAGTCAAAGTGAAGCTACACTAAACGTCGAATAAGGGCCTTCGGTGGAGAAACAACAAGAAAATGATCATCTAACCATGTTATTGGTTGATGTATAAGACTCGAGTACTTGTATGTTGACTTAGCGAGTAGTGGATTAGACTTTGATGAACCAAGAAGGTTTCCCACGATTTTTTTCGAGGAGGTTTTTCTGCGTCAACAAATCACTCAAGTTATTTTTTGTTTTATTGTATACACTTGTGATTGTGAGCACACATGCGCACTATGTTTTTGTTGATTTGATTATTTGATATTCATTCAACCATTGTTGTGCAATTGGGTTTGGAATCATGGGCACGTCAAAAATTCCTAGTATGCATGTATACCCATGGGTTTGGCTTACACCATTCAAGATCTTCACTCCAAGTTGCAAGGTTGGGTAAAATCTCTAGATAGTAGTCTTGGCTCTTAGGGATCTAGGGTTGTGGTGGAAGCTCTCTAGGTAGAAGATGAGTTTTTACCCTCAAAAGGCTTACAAGAGGCTTGCCCTAACTGAAGAAAAGACTCTCCCTATTTACAGGTTCAGAATAAGGTAATTTTGTGGTTAACAAGAAAACTTAGATTCACCAACAACTATTCAATAAGTGGGAGGGCGGTGATCATCGGAATGAAAATTGCATTTCAATCCTAGCCAAGGAGATCAGACCGCTCGAGCGAGGTCAAGGATCACTCAAGCGAACTCATAGAGTGAGTCATGTTCTCCTTCTGTGGTCTTTTCCCCTTTCTCTTGCCTAATTCATAAACAGATCGCTCTAGCGAAGACTAGCGAGCATAGGGTGCTCCTTATTGGTTTCAAGCCTAAAACTAAGCAAAAAACTTGTCCTTTTGAGCACTAAAGGGTGTTGCTCAAGAGGATTCAGTTAATGACTCAAACTATGTTTTGAAAACACAAACGGTTTAGAAAATCTTTTCATTAAAAATCACCCAGGATCCATACATGGATTAATCCCTAATTCCGTTTTAACTCTAATCGTCTTAGGTCTATTAAAAACTCAAATAACCCAATTAAAATTCTCACAATTCAAAAACATTAATCAACCCTCTTGGTATACTTTATGCCTTCAAGTTTTTACTCAAATTGACCCTCATACTAAGAAAGCCCTAAAAAACAACACCATAAAAAATTGTGGAAAATTTTAATTGAGGCAAAATTTGTTTAATAAATAAAAAATACAAAATATTAGTTACCTTGACTGGTGGATCTAGGGGTGTTGATACTTCTCGCCAACAAACCAAATCATTTCCATTTTGAACTAACTAAGTTGGTAGAATAGATGTGCTATCAAAATGAAGAATCACAAATTCTAATTAGAATCAGAAATCCTCCAATATGAAGCTAGTAGAATGATTAACGATCAAGTCATCAACAATCATTTAAATTTCACAAAAAATATACCATTTTCATAAGAAATGTCAACTTCTAAAAACACTCAACCTACAATGTCCAATGTCATGAATTCAAAAGGATGAAGCCAATATACACATGTTTGCAGTCTCGAATTATGATTCATAAGGAGACTAAAGTTGGAGTAATGCATCTCAAAGCACTGCGTACTGTGTGTTAATGAATAATTCATACTTTGTTGACATTCAGGTAAACTAGAACCAAACAAAAAATAGTAAATCGAACCCACCAATTGCAAGCTACCTAATATACCAAATCAACTTGATAGCTATGAGAAATTTCCATCAACGCCTAACAAATTACCACTACTATTATTCTTTCTTGACTTGAATAATTGAATAAACCACAAAAAAAATACCAAATCAATACAAATGCTTACACTAAAAGACCTAAATGACAATATAAAGAAAATAACTAATGTATACCTTTCAGCAATCAAAGAGATACTGATCAAGAAATTCCCAACACAAAGTTCCAAAAGAGACCCATTGCTCCAAATAACGATAACACATTTCTCCAAAAGAGATCCATCTCCAAATGAATATAACACAACATTCCAAAAGAGACCCATCTCCAAGTGAATATAACACAAAGTTCCAAAAGAGACCCATTTCTCCAAATAACGACAATCATAGCATACCATTGCTACACACAATGTGCAGATTTAAAAAAATGAATTGCAGGAATCAAGATTGTGTTATTTGAATTGCTGCAAAACAACAAACTCACCGTTGGGAAAACGTAGTCGCAAGGTAACCACATGCTAAGTAAAATGCATACTTCTCCAATCGCTAAGAAGAACATTTGAAATTTTCCAAAACAACATAGCAAAATAAGAAATTTACCACAACAAGGAAACTGTTGTTCCGGGAGCGGAAGAAGCTATGTGGATCTTCTCTCACGATTATACACATGGAGCACATGACAAGACCTATAGGGGGTGAATAGGTTTTTCAATTTTAAGAATTGATTACCAATTAAACTCTAGTTCGACTACAATTACCTCTTCTCACACAAATTTAACAATGAAGAGTGAGAACCCTTTTTAGTCACCACAAACCCTTACACCCATGAAGATTGATGTTAATTAATATTAAATTAATTCAATAAAACACTCAATCTCACTGGGATCCCAAAACCTAATACCTAATCACAAGTGTATGCAAACAATCACAAATGTATAAGTATAGGCAATATATAATGCAAGTGATTTGTTGACATGGAAAATCTGTGAGGCGGTGGCTCAATTTCAGAAAGAAAGAAAAAAAAATCTAATTTGTTAAAATGGAGAAAAAAATCGTAGGGGTCAAATGAAGTTGCTTAATCAAAACTTCATAGCTAAGGAACTCAAGCTCATTGATTAAGATACATGGAATCTGGAGGATTCATTTGTGACTCTACTATTTAGTTGGATAAATTGATAATGTCATTGCTAAAAGTTTATTGGAGGATAAAAGTGGAGCAATTTCATTGCTTGAAACCTTGTGAGTGGTTAGACGATGTCATTACTAATATTTTATTGGAGGATACAAGTGGAGCAATTAAATACATTGCTTAAATGTAAAGAATTTCATATGCCACCACCTTTAGATGCCTATAAATAGGCATAGGTTTCTTGGTTTTGAGAGCATCCTGAAAATTGTGTTTGTTTAGTTTTCATTCTCTTGTTGAGAGTATGAGAGGTTTTCTTTACTTGGGATTTTGAGATGCTAAGGTTGAGTGGGTTGTATAAGGGGTTAAGGGCTTAGATTTGAGATTTAAACCTGAGTGGTAAGGCTTGTACCATTGTACCCATTTACTCTCAATAGTAAAGAAAGGAGACCGAATCATGCCTCATGGACATAGGCAAAGCAATTTTGCCAAACCACGTAAATCTTGGTGTTATGATTTGATTTTCTTTATTCCGATAATTTGTTTTTCTGTTGTTGTACTGACCAAATTGTTGTGAGGTTTATTTCCAACAAAATTCTCCTTGGAAAATACCACGGGGATACCCTCGATGTTCATCAAAATCTAATCCACTATTCTCAAAGTTAATTCACAAGTACTCGAATCTTATACCTCAACTAATACAATGGTTAGATGCTTCTTTCTTCGTAGATCTCTCACGTCTTGCATAACTTCACTTAAACTTCCTACCGTACGATGTGTTTAGGCATTGAGCAATCATGGGCACATTAATGATTTTTGGTATGCACACACCAATGAGTTTAGTTCAAACCATCAAGATCTTCAACACCAAGTTGTGAGGTTGGATAGAATCTCTAGTAGTACCCTTGGGTCTTAGAGGTCTAGGATTTTGGTGGAAGCACTCTGGGTAGAATATAAGTGTTCTCTCTCAAAAGGATTATAAGAGACTTACCTAGTTGAAGAACAAGTACTCTATATTTATAGGCCTGGAATAAGGGTAATCTTGGTCAACAAGAAAACTAAGATTCGTGAACGAGTGTTCGATCGGTGGAAGAGCAATCATAGGGTGGCTGTCACTATAATGAAAAACACATTTCAATTCTGACTAAGAGTGACAGTCTGCTTGTGCGATTATGAGACCGCTCGAGGGAGCTCATAGAGCCAGACCTGTCCTCATCCGTAACCATTTCCCTCTTGACGGAAAGTCATGAAGTGAACGCTCTAGCGAATGCTAGTGAGCATAGATAGGTCCCTACCAAATTTTAAGCATAAATCAATCAAAAAACTTGTCATCTCGAGCACTAAAGAGATTTAGTGCTCAAGATGAGAACGATTACAACTTAATCTCTGTTTTCAAAAATACAAAATAATTTTGAAAATTATTTTTTTTAAGAGCACCTAGGAACTATGCACAAATTGCTTTGAATTCCAATTAACTTTAGGCCTCCTAAGTTAAATAACTAAGAGTTAATCTTAGATATAAGCTTGACGGTGCATCCAAAGTATGAATGATGTAGCTTTGATGCTTCATCTCCTCCCTTCAATTACGCTTTCGAATCTTCAGTTTTTATAGCATCATGACCATGGAATAAATTAAAATTTATAATGGACTACACAAAATTAATCAATTAAAAAATGTGATCTAACAAAAACAATAATAGCAAACCAAACAAAAGTATTGTGGGCAGCGTTGGAGGGCCTTTTGTGGGTATTTGGTTAAACATTTGGTGAATGTGGCTAGGTGAGGAGGTGTTGTCGATTGGTTTTAGGGTGGAGGACGTGGGGATATGGTGTGAAGGGGTGGTAAAAGTTGGAGTAAGGGGTTTTGCAAATCTATGTGTGTGTGTCGATTATCTGTGTATATGTTGATTGTGTGTGGGGAGGTGTATGTGTGCAAGGGGCAGAGACGAATCAGAGAGAAGGAGAGAGCAAAATAGAGTGAGTTACTTTGAGCAACAACGGTGGTGGCACTAGATCTAGTGGTGCCGGTGGCATTGGTGGATATCTAGCGTGATAGAGAGATATATAGAGACAGAGAGAGAGAGAGAGTGAGAGGAGGTCACCACCGAATCTCGTGGCATTAGTGGCGCTAGGTGGTGCTGGTGCAGTTGGTGGGGGGGGGGGAGAGAGAGAGAGAGAGAGAGAGAGAGAAGGTGAAATGTGGTATTGATTGAGACACATCTAGGGAAAAGTGAAGAATTAAGAGATATTTCAAACATTGGATTGGCTTTGGATTGTGTGGAATAATCTGAATCATTGCTTATGAGGGTTTATTTTTAGGATTCAACTTACTATCTCCTTTATTAGATATATAATTAACTTGAGTTAATGCTAAACTAGCCAAATGAGATCCAAAAAGGAATAAAAGAATGTAGGGTTCTTATGGTGATATTTTTGTCCTACTTTTACTCTTTTAAAATTTAAATGTTATTCACCATGTCAATGTCACGTCTTTTATAACTAGCAAAAAAGTGCCACATCTTTTACTCTTATTTAATCAAAGTGTTACCCTTTGGTTTGATCAAAATTGACCGATTCTGAAATTTAGAAAATCTTTGCTTAGAAAGGGACGACAAAGGAACTCTTAGACTCTTTTTTTTTTTTTTTTGGGGGGGGGGGGGGGGGAGAGAGAGAGAGAGAGAGAGAATTGAGTTATGCTCCATGATGGCAAGGTCCCCAACAAAGAATAGGGTTGCTTTGGCATCTATCACCGACCAATAAGGTCCAATGGAATAAAATGACCGAGAAAATGATAACGCCACCCCCAAAATCCTCCAATGCATGCTCCAGTTGGCAGGCTTATACACCTTTCAATTTAATCATTGTACTAAGACATGGTTGTAATTTGAATAAGTCAATTCTAATCTTAAATACAACTACTTAGTTCGTGGAATCCCAATTTGCTTTAAATTCAAACAATACTTGAATTGTATATCAAGTTTTGGTACCTAACCTAAACAATGGAATTCAATTTCAACCCAAATTTCAGCATGAATTGTGGAATCTCAGAATTTATCCAAATTTTAAAATAAGTTTCAATCCAAAAATTGAATACATAATTTAGTCCAAATTTCATTCCGAGTGGTGTATCCAAAGTTTGAAAATTTAACACATGCAATATTAGGTTGAATGGTTCAAGTTGAAGCCAAGTTCGAATTATGGGTTTTATAACCTATAGATGGAGCCCAATTGACCCCTAACCTGTCCAGTCCACCCAACTTGCACTAAAGAACAAGAGATGAGTGAAAATCGAAAAAAAAACCAGACAAGAACATAAAACAATTGGTTATCTATTACTAAAATCTTTCGAGATAGTTGGAGTGCATCACTTTGTGCCTTGAGTCTCTCTCTCAACCATACTGATTTTCCACTTCATTTATTTCACACATGTATATTGACTAGCTATATTAATAAGTTTTCATCTTTCTTCGTGACACCTTTAAGAAAAACATATATTAATTAAGATAGTTATACAAATTTTTATAATATTAACAAAAACATACATGACACATTCATCTCGTATAGTGATTTTTTATAAATCAAATTGGGACCCATTTCTATACTTCTCCCGTCAAAAGATACAGTAGATATATATATCCAATTTCCTTTATGAATCATGTAAAATTTTAATGCCATGTTTGTGGTTCTTGTCATCCAATGAATCCTAGGATGTTTCTAAACATTTTATTGTCTTCTGTCTATGTATCGAAAAGTTATTTTTACGTGCAAAATTTCAAAATAAAAGAAAAAAAGATAAGGAAGGTACTTTTTCAGTCAAACCAAGCTGCCCTTTTTTTCTTATGCCATCATTTTCCAATCAAAACAAATCATCAAACCATCATGACACCTTTTTAGGTAGAATATTCATAGATTTTATCATTGTCAAAAATAAAATGTTCATTCCCTAATATCTATTTAATATTATAGTTAATGAATTAAATTCTTAACTTATAAAAGCACAATATCAGTCAAGATTTATCTAATTTTTATATACTTTGATCAAATGGTATAAACTCATCCTGAAATATTTTTTTTGCTTAAAAACATTATTCTTTATGTACGACACTTAATACCAGGCAACTCAATTAACACCTTGTAGATGGGGAGTTAAAAGAGGCTAACACGTGTATCTATGTCAAGGGTACTGAAGAGGATGAGTAGGATAAGTAGATGAGTTGAAATGAAATGAACTCGAGTTGCCTATTGATTGAAGGGACCAACCAATTGGACAAAGGGTAGGAGGAGGGGTAAATTCTCTCCCTAACTAGGGTTTCTATCTTAGACTAGATAGTAATAAATGAATGTCCCACAAAAGACAAGTAATACAGATATTTATAGCAAAGTGTCCAGGTAGGTTGAACTGCTCTCCGCGGCCCTTTGACATATGCACCAAGTTGAAACTACCTTAACTGCGACAATACTAGCGGCTCACTACAAGCCATGTGTCCGAACATTAATTAGGCAAATGTGATGTTTCCTCAAGCGTAGTCTAGGAGGGGTCAGCTGAGGCAAAAAAGGATTCCTAAGGTCAATGATCGCGACTAATCACCATAGGACCACAACCATAGGAGGGCCAGATTTGCGATGCCCACAGCACGCTCCGTTGCGGGGTCCTCCCTTCCTTTTCTAAAACCTTCCTCGAGACCGTTTTCAAGGTGCACGAAAGAGTAAACCCACATAGTTTTGATTCTTCATCCATAAATCCAAATGTCCTACCATCTCAGTTGGTGGTGAGCCATACACTAGGAGTATTATTCGAGCAAACTAAACCTCGAGGCCCTGCCCGAGGTCGAGGCTGACAATTTTGGTTGTCCACCCCCCATTCCTCAGTTCTCCATTGAGAAAGGTTGTACTACATTGTACCTAAGTGGGTACCCCTCCTACTAGTCAAATGGTTCAGTCGAGAAACAATGTCCTATAAGTTGAGGATACCAATTCCATTAATTGTAAAGTCCTAACTGTTTGCCTAGTCTCTACAGTGGAGGAGCCGAGTCAAGCAGAGGTTGCCCAAGAATTTTTGCACTGCCACTTTTGTTCGTCCTTGATCGAGGGTCTATTTTGCAACTTTCGATGTAATGAGAAAGTGTTCTGCCATTTTGCAGTGCATGATGTTTACTATGGCACTGGAACCCTGTTGTGGTACTGTGGTGTTGTCGCGGCACTAGGTGCCTGTAGCGACAACATCTGTGGTTCACCAATTCTACTAGACCCTATTGGGCCCCACTGTCATATCAACTAATAACTCCTGCCACTTGTGTAATACCCTGATCTATTTCCATATAATTCCAAACACGTAATATTTAGAGTGCTAAAAACCTTCATAGATACTAAATGATACAATCTCCAAATAATGAGTAAACTCTAACACCAATGCCATAAACATAACGAGTATTTGTTATTAATCTCAACAAAATAACATACTATACATAGATATGATACAACTCAGTCATAGACTTGTTACATTTCACACATGTATGTAAAGCTTATTACTATTTACATGAATCAGCTACCTTATTCAACACTTAGAATCAAAACCCTAAAAACTACCAGTTTAGACTTTCACAAACTTTCCCACCATTTGCTAATTTGGAAAAGGGAAAATAATGTAGGGTGGGCATCAATAGCTCAGTAAAGTAGTTCAATTCCAAAGCATAAGAGTAAAGTAATAGAGTAGAAAATATTGAGCGAAAAAAATTAAGTTAAAAAAAATAATACGATCATAACATTAATACAATGATGCACTAATAGGCGACCTTCTTAATAGATCGCTCAGAGTCAATACAAACATATGATTCAACTGTTTGGGCGACTTTCACTCCTAGGAAGATATATTCCCTAGTAACAATTAGGTCAAAGTCTGAAGACCAACAATGTCATATAGGCATTTATGAACTCAATGAAAAATCTTCTACGGCCTCAACCTAGAATGTAAACCTAGATTACATAGAGCACAAGCGAGAGCGAGAGCGAGAGCACAAATTTCAAAAAAAAAGTGAGAGCGGGAGCGTCATTAAGAACGTCAAATTTATATAAATTACATTGTAGTACACATTAGAAAAGAGGATCTCAAATAAATAAGAAAAGTATAATGAGCATTTTAGAACATATTTTTTTTGTCCCACATCGGTATAACATTAAAAAAATTATGGTGAATGATAAAAAAAAAAAAAAAAGCTTCAACCTTCAAGGCATTGTTCAAGAGGGGAAGCAAACCCACGTCAAAATGCCTATAAAGAGTCATTGACTCATTTTTCTTTGAGCCATGACTTGGTGCTTTAGCTAGAAAGTAGAGTACAACTGTAAGGCACACTAATTAATGGCTGTGAGTGAAGTTGGAATTCTAGACTTGTGATTTGAAGTTCAAATTTTTGCTTAAAATAGTGTTTTTTATTAGTTAATTGAAATTGGCGAATTTACAAAAGTGAGTTCGCGAATTCATTTAAATCAGAGTGCGATATTTTGATGAATCCGCTCCCAGTGCGCGAATTTACGTGTGGAGCTTCAGTTCGTGAATGGTTTTACTTGAATCATGTGACTCAGATGTACACCCTTCACCACTAGTGTAGATATTTGAAAAGTAAAGATAAATTTTTCAATTTTGTCGGTAGAGCACTATTCATGCACCATTTGCCCGTAGGATACTACATATACATCATTTAGGTATAAGTCATATTTAGGAGTATAATTTGAGTATATCATAGAAGAGAAACATGCTTAAAATGTTAAAATACATATACTGTATGAATTTGAGTCTAAACATAAATAGTTTCAAAAATTGAATAAAAAGGGTATTCCGGATGACCTAGGAGGGACCGGCCAAACCCGGCCACTAGCGAAAATATATATTTTTGAAAATTGTCATTTAAAATAATTTTAAGAAATTTGGTTAAAATAAAATATCAAATTGAGGCGTTTCGGGACGAGTTGTAGTGTAACGGGTCTCGGATTCATCAAGGGCAAAAGGGTCATTTTGTGCCTTTGCCCTCCACTATAAATACAGCCCTTTAATGTAAAAATATCAGTGTTTTTGGTTAGGAAAGGGGCAGTACACGTTCAAAGAGGAAGAATAAAGAAGAACCCTAGGTTCTTCAAGTTTCATGCCACCAAAACTCAATCTTAGGCCAAGATTCTTGCAAGACTTCCTTCTAAGAAGTTGTTCCTCTCAACAGAACTCCCTTGGTTTGAGAAAAATCATTTTAGGTATGATATTTTGCTAAGTTGAGAATATATTTAAGTTTTCTTGTCTTCCTATGTGTTGATTGGATGATTTAGGTGTCTACTTGATGTTAGAAAATCATTTAGTTGGTAGTTGCTTTGAAAATTTAGAATTTATGGTTTAAGTACTTTTGTGTTTTTTTGAGTTTGTTGACAATTTGTTGCTATGGTAAAGGTGTATATTGCTTATGTCTTGGATGATTATTTTCTAGCTTATATTCATGTAGAGAAACTCTTGTGATTTGAAAGTTATGATTTATGACATGATTTAGTAGTTGTGTATTTGTAGTTTCTTTGAGAAATTGTGAAAGTAATGAATATAAAGCTTGATCATAAGTTTAATCCATTGAATGGTGCTTCACATTCATGTAGATAAGGTGTTTGATGAAATGTTTCATAGAATGCACATTGAAAAAAATCAAGGCATCTTGGCATACATGAATCCTTGGAACATAGTGTGGGTGAGCACTTTATGCTATGCATTATGAGGGTGTAGATCCTGTGGTGAAAAATCTAAAATCTAGCCAATAATAGTACTCGCGAGCTGACGGGGTTGGACCGTTAAGCGAGACATGGGTGGCATAGAATTGCATGGGTGTGTCATGCATATTGACACTGCATAGCATTGAGAGATTATGAGGTTGTAGTTTTAAAAATGTACACTTGCACATGCTACGCCTTAAATTTGTTCCTAGCATTAGCACTTTATCATACCAGCAGTTGAGCTGACCCATTTGTGGGATTTCATATTATAGATGAGGTTCTCAACACTTGAGACTTGAGGAAGTCTTAAAGGAAGGAGGGGAAAGGGACTTGAATGGACATTTGACCATTGGGCATATTTTGTATGTATGGGCATAAGCCCAAATGACTTGTATTTCAATTTGGAAAAGTGATGAATTTTGACCTTGGGTCATTTTAAAGTATAAGGGTGTAAACTCAATTGATATGTAGGATATATTTATATAATGAGTATTATATGTGTATGTTGAAAATAAAGGATGTATGTTTAATTTACATGGATTGTGGCCACCAAGTGAGGGTGAGTTGTGATATAATAATGCATATGAGATATTGTGAATATCTGGTGGGAAAAAGGCATGGAAACAAAGAAGTTATGTCAAAATTTTATGACAAGAACTAAAGAGACTTGTTAAGTGTGTAAAACACCTTTTAAATAGGTGGGAAGGATGTCAAAAGGGGGGGATTTAGGAACCTTGAAAAAATAGGCTAAAAATGGAAGAAAAGTGACTTGAAAAACTTTGGAAAAACATATGAAATAAATGAGAAACTAATTTATCTAACCTAATGACCTTTCATTTACTTTTCTTCTTCCTTTAAACTCACTCCCCGGGTTTGTAGAAATTTGGAGCGTGACAACTAGACTATTGTGCACTTACATTTAATTCCAAAAGGATCCTGGAATTTCAATAATTTCCAATAATGCAATCAATACGAACAATTAGTGCATACTACACTCAACAATTTCTAATCTGGGTCCAGATCTAATTCAATATTCAAAACACCCAATCATATATTTTAGAACATGTTAAAGTATCATAAATAACATATTTCATAAGTTTGAAAGGAGTTTAAAAAATCTCGTCTGATCGAGAATTGAAAAACCCTATCAATCGTAGTGTTTTGATTTGAAATTGCAAAAAAAAAAAAAAAAAAGAAACGATGTTATTTTTCAATGAAATTTCATATCCATACTCAATTTAACTATTTAAGAATAAATATAAAATTTATTTTGAAAAAATACCCAAAAAATGGGTCGGGTATCCAATTGACCTCAAATTTGACTGTGACCTCTGTATGGACGTTACAAAACTTTTGGGATTGACCAAAGTTTCATCGAACACTCAAGATAATTGTACCAATTTTTCAAGACAAGTTTTATTGTACCGGCACAACACCCCGATGTACCAGTACAACCAGTCTTGTTGTACCAGTTCATCCCTAGCTTTCCTCCATGACTAGACCAACAACTAGCATTTTGACCCTCTAAATAGCCCCTAAACCCATTTTAAATGGTGGAATTGGATTCCTTGGGTTGATTTTAGGCTAGGACAACACTCCTTTAACATCAAAACAAATTATTTAATGATTATGATTTTCAAAACCTTAAAACCCTAACCTCAGTTCTAGGGGTGACCCTTGACATTTTGGGGACTAAAGCGGCAACTAAAAAAGAGGCCTTTTATTTTTAAAAATAATATTTTATTTAAAATATATTCTTCTTGCTTTTTGAGATGCAAATGTACTAATTAAGGTTTTATATTCACGTGTTGCTATTATATCTTTTTCGATTGATAGTATTTCTAATCTACTTAATCTTTCTTGTGACATAGTTGATCTTAGATAAGATTTTATCAATTTTAATTTTGAAAAACTTCTTTCTACAGAAGCAACAGTTACAGGAATTGTCAATAATTTTCTCTAAGTTATGCATGTATTCGAAAAAGAGTCTAATTGTTTTATATAACTTAATATTTCAATTGGAGTATTTTCTTCCGTAGGTAAAATTTCCTTTAGAACGTTTAGATCTGAAAACAAATCTAAACCATCAATATTAGAAAAACTATCATGTTTTAAGAAACACCCAAAATCAAGACAATATTTTTTTAAACTATCATCTCCTAATGATTTTAATTTATTTAAATTAAATAAAAAATCAAATATAATTGAAATTTTTTAAATATACTCTTTAACGAAGAAATACATTGATCTACTATTATATAAAATAATCAGTTCTAAAAGATTCTTTAACAAATTTTGTTACTTCATCATCAACATTTTTATCAAATTATTTCTTCCTACGAATTGTACATTTTGTATGAAATGTAGGTTCTATTCTCATTTTAATTGCAATCTCTTTAGATGAAATCATAAATTTCTTTGTATTTTTCAATAAAGAAATGAGACATTTTAATTTATCTATAGCCACATCAATATGCATGTCTTTTGATTATAAATGTTTACTAATTAATTTGACGAAAAATAAAATATCATACCAAATAGTCAGGTCCAATAAGAACTCAAAATTCTCAATCTCATATTTTGGTAAACAATTAGTTTCACTTCTTGTTTTAGAATCTTCACTAGTTTCTCCAAATTGTAACAATGCATCTCTTATACTTGGAGCTTGAAATTTAATTACTTTGACACTATTCAATTCAACTTTTTCAACGTGTTTGTGACAATGATTTAAGAGTTAAACTTGATACATTATCTTGTAAAATTTTTCATCATTTTGTAGAAGAAGCAAATAATGAATATATGTGTTGTACTACTTCGAAAAATGACATAGCCTTGGGACAAGAGTTAGCCGTATCGCAAAGTACTAGGTTTAGATTATGACAACCACATAGTGTGTAAAATGCTCTAATATTTATATCTAGAAGTCTTTTTTGTACCCCTTGATGTTTTTCCTTTCATGTTAGATCCATTATCATACTCCTTTCCTCGTATATCATCAATATCAAGTTTAAGGTTTCTTATAGTATCTACGATTTTGTCAAAAAGACCTTTTCCCCTTGTATTATCTACTTTAAGAAACTCTAAAAAGTATTCTTCTATTTTTATTGGACTTGTTGAGATAAGTACACAACGTAATATGAGAGACATTTGATCTTCATGACTTACATTTGGAGTACAATTAAGTATAATTCCATAATATTTTTCTTCTTTAATTTTATTAATAATATTATTTTGTAATTTCATTTCCTAATAGACTTATCAATTCATTTTGTATCTTATGTCTAAGATAATGGTTATGAATTTCATCATGTTGAATGTGTCAGATGCTTTCTTGCATCACTGGATCAAATTCTGCAATCATTTCAATTATACTTAAAAAATTTCCATTAATTTCTTGATATATCTTTTTATTTTTTCCCCAAAATGCCAAATTATTTTTACCAAGATTCTTTACAATCACATCACTAATACGTTTTTCCAATATTTTTTCTCTCTGTTAATTTGTTGTTGGATGGTTTTATCAATTGTTTCACTTTTAACAATCTTGTTTATAAATCAATCTAAGTATTCATATTAGTAATATGTTCATGTTTCATGACTGTTAAGTTTAACACTAAGATTTCTCCAATCTTTAGTCCCTTCATTAGCTAGCTTACTTGTACTATGATTCTTATCAAACAACTTACAACAAAAATAAAATACTCTACCCAAATCTTTTGAATATACTAGTCATCTTCTTTCATTTGCTAATTTACGAATATAGTGTATAGTGAAAAAATGTCTAGAAAGCTCGTCTTTGGGAAAATCTAAATCATTATTTCTAGTACAACCTTTTTCAACGAAGAAGTCTTGTAGTTTTGTATCAATATTTTTCCATTGACTTGGATCATAAATATTCGTAGCATTATAATTACTTGTTTCATTAAGATTTTCATGGTCTATTTTTTTTGTTTGTTCTTCATCATCTATTGTCATAATACATGTTTGACTGGAATTCTATATATTTTCATTGTTATCTTTTTGTTGTATTATAGTATCATCTTCTAATTCATTGGGAGTAATTATTAATTCATTTACTAAATTTTCACCTATATTTTTTTTTACATTTTTTTTGTTACTAGTAAAAAATTTATTAAGAGATCTTTTTTTAGATTCCGTTAATTCATCTCTTTGTTTTTTTTTTTAGCTTTTCATATCCACCTAGTAGTTTTCTACTTGCCATACTATCAAATATTAACTAAATAATCACAAATAATGAAATAATCACACATAATCTATATTAAAATATATATATATATATATATAATAAGAAGTTTAAATAAAAAATTCAAAGCATAGAATAATAACACCTGATTTGTTGTTATTTTCAATTTTTTTGCGAAATCCAAATATTACCATTGCAGCAGTTATGCTCGAAGCCAAAACAACCCAACCTTAAAAAGTAGAATCAAGCTTACAAGGCACAACCTTGTGCTTCAGCCAACAAAGAATAATGCCAAACAAAGTGAAGTTACAGAGACAAATTTTACCTTGCAGAGTGGAGAGAGAGGTCCCCCAGCCTTTGTTGACTAGCGAGAGAGAGAGAGAGAGAGAGAATCTGTTTTGCCTCTTCATCTTTCCAGGTTTATTTTACCACGGAGAGAGGAGACAGAGAGAGAGAGAGAAAGATAAAGATAAGGAGTGAGTGGTTAGAAGAATATGTTGAGAAGTGTGATATAAAAATATCTCTTGAGTTGATAACTATACATCATTTTTACAGATATATTTTTTTTGAATAATTTTTTTGGTATATGGGCTAAAGAAATAGGTCCAAACTATCTAACTCAAATTTAACTTTAACTTTTTTATTGAGCTTCAATTTTTATAAAATTGAATTTTTATTTTGGGCTAATGGTCATAATTATAAATTATGGGGCCTAGCTAAAAATTGGGGCCTAAAGTCTAGGCTTTGCTGACCTTAGAACAGAGCCAACCCTGTCAGTTTCAAACTTCAAACCACTCCCACCGGTGACAATAGCCATCCAAACCACCACCAAGATTCTTCTATAACACCCAGAAACCAACCACAATCCTTGAATTAAAACAAAACCTCAAGAACCATCAAACTCGTTTTAAACCCATACATAACCCAAAATTTCAAAAATTAAATTCATGCATATACAGTAATTAAAACATGAATTAAATGTCATAAACAACATTCCAACATCCTAATTATGCTAAAAGGATGCTTTTCCTTTCTCGAGTTCAACCCCTAGGAAATTCGTATCTCAAACTTTTCACTTTCTCTCTCGATCATTTTTCTCTCTCTCCGTCTCTATTGATTCTCCATCATCCAGATCTCTTATATTCTTGGTTTGTGGCTGGAAAAATTTCAGTGACAGAAATTGGCAGTGTTTCCCTTTTAACTTGGCTAGTTGCCTCTTCTTCTGCCATGTCCAACAAGTCAGACCGTTAAGAAAACCAGTTTTCTATCCATAGGGCGTCTTCAATGGTGGCCTCCTCGAAATCGTCCAACAGCCTCTATACTAGTGCCTTATACATGGAAAGTACTAGCTCCTTCACATCGTATTCCCTAGTTACCCTCTTGATGAAAAGCTTTGAATTACCCCTAATTGGATACTTCGTATGCTCAACTTTTGTGCCGAAAAAAGCCCCATAATCCGCCCCACTTAGATTTGATATGTCATCCCTGCTAAGTGCCAATTTTAGGGGTGAGAAGTTCATTATAGTGAGTGGTTTCGCGATGGTTGTGGACCCCACAACTATAGCTGGTCCTACGGCCATTGAGGGTGTTGTGGCTGCGGGGGCCCCTGCTCTGATTCTTTGCCTAAAAACTCCTCCTTGCAGTGTTCATACTCATCATCTAGGAAGTATGCCAACAAGTTAGCCAAGCCTTGGCTCTTTTATCCGTTGGAGCTATGCAATTGATGTCAAATTTAGACAAAGTAAGGAGCCACCACATCGCCCTCTAGTCAGGGAGGGTAGTGTTAAAAATACTAGAGAGGGTTGCACTTGGTCATTAGCATGTCCTCTTAGGTCAAGAAATAATATTGTAGTTCTTCACTACAAACACCAATGCTAGATAGTGTCTTTCCACTCTGGAATATATCATTTCTACGTTTTTTATAATGTGGCTAAAGTAATAGATGAGCCTTTCTAGACCCACCACCTCTTGTGCTCTCAATCCTTCAACAACCTTTCTTGTGGAGGTCAGTTACAGCAACAAGGGTTGGTATTCTCGTGGTGCGACACTAGTCTGTGTAGATCTGAGGGCATTCTTGATTGTGTCGAGAACTTGCTATTGCTCCATGTTCCACCTAAATGGTGCCTTTTCCTTAAGTAGAGGTGTGAATGGCATAGTCAGCTTGGAAAGGGCTAGAATGAACCATTGCAAGTAGGACACTTTCTCGATCTTTCCTACATCTGGATCTATGTCGTGTCAATGTACCAGGAAGCTGAGAAATTTCCTAGTCATCACTCTAAAGGCACACTTTAGAGGGTTCATGTGAAGGTTTTACTTTTTGCATCTTTTGAATACATTTCAAAAGTTGGCAATATGATCTTTCACAAAGGGAGGTTGTCAACGTAGTCATCAACAATATTGTGCATTATATCATGAAAGATCATGATCATGGCACGTTCATAGGTTGCACCAGCATTTTTTAGTCCAAAAGGCATTACAATATAATAGAAATTGCCAAAAGGAGTGCTGAAAGCAATCTTTTATGCGTCTTCCTCGACCGTCTTGATCTGATTATACCCTACGAACTCGTCCATAAAGGACATTATTTCATGCCCTAAGGTGGCATCAATGAGTATATCAACTATAGGCAGCGAAAACTCATCCTTGGGACACGACTTGTTTAAGTCCTTCAAATCCAGGCATATCCTAATGGCCTCATTCTTTTTCTTGACGAGGACTATGCTTTATAGCCATACCAGGTGTTGGATGGGTTTGATGAAGATGACAACCAACAAATTTTTCAACTCATCCTTAATCTCACCTCAGGGACATAGTTTCATGGGTGCTACTTGATAGGCTTGTCTGAGGGACAGACATTCAGTTTGTGACAGACTAGGCTAGGGTCCAGCCTAGGCATCTCTTCATAATTTCGTGCAAAAATATCAGCAGACTCCGTCAATAGTGCCAAGAACACCTATTTCTTTTCAGGTGGAAATCCTTTACAAATGAAGATTGTTCATTGTGATTCTCCAGAAGGAGCAAGATTCACATCTTCAAGTTCTTGTTCCTTTAGCTTAGGGCAGTCCTCCATGCATTCTGGCATGGGAATCGTATTTTTGGACATTGCAGTAATGTTGGCTTCAACTTCATGTGCCTCCACTTGGGGACTCACCCACCTAAGCCTCACAAGTGGCCTCCCTCCTCCCCCCCCCGGCAGAAAAAAAAAAAAAACAGCCATCATAACTGGTAAACCATTTGCCCGTCAAGTAGGAAACAACAAATGTATCTCTTCTGGACCTCGTCATGCGAGGATTCTTCAATTTGTCATTTGCCTCAGGCTTGCTCTGTGTGCCTCTCTTTCATACTGACCCTCTGAAGCACCACATAATTCCTGCTAGACATTGTCTCATGTGGGAATAGGGAACAATAAGGGTCGCTGTAGTGACCCTAAAGCCTCATTATCCTTGGCCACTTTGTCGTATAACACTTTTTCCACTAAGAATGTCTAATTACTACTGAAAGGGTCCTTAGTTGCAGATATCGTCACTTTGTTTTCGTTCTAAATTATCTTCTTGCACTAATGATATGTAGAAAGGACTAACCCAAGGTAATTCATCCAAGTGAATCCAAGAAATGAATGGTAACTTGTCGAGACATCAATTACGTCGAAAGTTATGGGCGCCCTCATCTTGCCCATGACCAGAGAAATAGTAACATATCCGAGGGTCCTTTTTTTGTAGTTATCGAACCCAACGATGATAGTGGTTTTCCTAACTAGACTTGACTCAGGAAGCCCAAGTTGTTCATAAGTGGACAAAGGCATGACATTCACTCATACCCTATTATCTAGGAAGATCATTTTCAATTGTACCTCCTTGATCTTTGCAGTGAGGTAGAGGGTGTGATTATGTTTCTATGGTGTTTGAGATCTTCCTTCGTGAAGTTGATAGCACTAGACTTTTCTAGGACCCAAGGGCCCTTCAGCACACAAATTCATAATGGCCTTGATGGCTACCAACTTGGTACTTTCGGTGAACCCTAACTAGTTGAATAAATTTATGAACTTCACTATCTCCTTTAAAATGTGTGCGCCTGGATGTTAGAATTCCAAGGACTCCTAACTCCGATGTACTTCCGGCCATTCTTTGAAGTTACCTTCTCTTATCTCCTCAATCTCATCATAAAAGGATATCATGCACATTTCTTTTCCTTTCTTGTGATCTATGAGAAACCTATAGTAGATGTTGCCCCTAGCGTTGGCCAACACCAGTTCTCCATTTTTTTTTTATAAAAAAATCACATGGAACTAGTTTTTTCTTCTCTAGTAGGTTCTTTTGCCATCGATGGTAGTTCAATGTCATCATTTTTTATAACTTCTACGAGGATATGTTGGACTTCTTTCATGCCACGTGGATATGGAGGCTGGTCCTCGAGCTTGGAGGCTTTTCTTTGCTTTTTTGGGCATTGGCCCCCTTCAATACCTCCTCAGTAACTACAATAGTACCCTTTTTCCTCTTGTCCTTCCAACCCACTATGTTGAAGGGAGACTGAATCACCTCTAAGAGCCTTTAAGAAGACTCACAAAGCTTTGTGAAGTTTTTAAATTCACTTTTAACCAGATAGGCCTTATACTTGTTGTGTATGTCGTCAATGCAAATCCAAACAAGGGTTTGCTCAGTGACATGTTCTTGACATTCAATGGCCTCGCAATAGAACTTGTCAATGTAAACCATTAGGGTTCCCCATCTTTCTGGATGATCTTTGTTAGTGATAGAACATTTGTTTGTTGTTCAACATGGAACATCTTTGTGTAGAACTATGGAACCAAGTCATTCTAGTCCCACATCGATTCTTCCCGAAGGTTGGCGTACTAGATGAAAGACCTTTCATTTAGGGACTTGAACAAAATTCCCTCATCCGAAGGGCCTCACGAAGCACATAATGGTCATAGCTACCAAGATAGTGAGTAATGTGTTTTGGGGGATAGCCATTTTTTTAATCAAACTTTTTGAATATCAGTGGCAAGTACCCCATAGGGTACATGACTTGTTGCACAACCGAGACAAACTTGGACCTTATGTCCATGGTCGTTGGAATGGGCTCCTTTTGTCTATCCAGTAGGGACCTAGACCTGGGCCAATGTGACAAAACCAGCACTAGGCGTTGGCTATTCTATGTTGGTAAGGTATGGCACCTAGGCACTTGCCGGCGGAAATGAGGTAGTGGCACTGGGGATTGGAAATACTAAGGGCATGGTTTTAGGGGTAGAAGAAAAAATAGTTTTCCCCCACACTTGGTTATCAATGTTGTTGTAGAGATGGTGAAAAAGGTCATTTTGGAGGTTATGTGGCTATAGTTGTAGCTATTTGTAGCATGTTCACATCCAGGAACTATTTTAAGGTTTAGCAAAGTTGTACTAGTCACAGTCACAAAAACTGGCCATAGTAGGCACCTTAGGAGTAAGGCCAGTTTGAGTGCCATGTACAACTATTTGCTGCAAGAACGTTAAAGGTCCAATTATAGCGGTTTCCTGCAAAAGTGCTAAAGGGTTACTTGCAGTGTTCTTCTACGAAGGTGGTAGAGCGTCGCTTACGGTAGTTTGTTGTACAAGTAATAGAGGTTCACTAGTGGGATTTTGGACTATTAAGCCATGAGGAGTTGACTTATATGATTCGTCATTATCGCCCGACAGCACCATTGGTTAGGATACAAACAAAGTCGAAGGTGGTAGCGTCGGGTATTGCAATAGCAATGGTAAGAACATTGGTGGGTTTGGCAAGTCAACTTGTTGGAAATACATGCGAGTTTGCATCATCTACACATCTGTAGCCATATACTATTGTAGAGTCTCCATGTCGTGAAAAGCCTACGCCATTGTGAAGGGGTGTGGCACTTCAAGAGCCTTTCGGCTCGCAAAGGAACCATGGCTATCCTCGCATTGGGGTGAGCTTTTCTACTGTTCGTTTTCTTTTTCATATCCATTTTTGGTCATAGTGTTAGACAACACTCTTCCACTACAAGTTATGACATACATAGAATAGAGAGGACAAACCTCACCAGTGGAGTTGCCAAAAAAATATAGGTGGGGAGTCAAAAGAGGCTGACACACATGCCTATGCCAAGGGTATTGAAGGAGATGAATATGATAAGTGGATGGAATGGAAGGAACTCGAGTTGCCTATTAATTGAATGGATCAACCAGTTGAGCAGAGGGTAGGTGGAAATGGACAGAGTAAGAGGAGGTAAGGAGGAAAATAGCGAGAGATAGACGTCAGAGCAATAGAGAAGAGACAAAGTGAGAGAGGTCGACACCAAATCTGGTGGCGCTAGGTCGTGCTGGTGCTGGTGCCATTGGTGAAGGGAGAGAGCAAGAGAGTGTGGAGTGAGAGGACGTATTGATTGAGACACGTCTGGGAGGGAAAGTGGGAATTAAGAGATATTTCAGTCATTGGATCAGCTTTGGATTGTGAGGAGTAATCTGAACCATTCCTTATAGGGATATATTTTTAGGATTCAACTTTCTAGCTCCTTTATTAGATAGATAGATGATTATACTTGAGTTGTTGTATGGTATTTTTTTTGTCCGGCTTTTATTCTTTTAAAATTTAAATGTTGTTTACTATGTCACTGCCACATCTTTTACTCTTATTGTGTGATCAATCAAGTGTTACCTATAGGTTTTATAAAAATTGGCTAATTCTAAAATATAGAAGATCTAAATTTCTTACAAGAGGACGAAAAAGGAACTCTTAGAATTGGCTTGGGGAGTGGAGAGAGAGAGAGAGAGAGAGAGAGAGAGAGAGAGAGAGAGAGAGAGAGAGAGTGTGTGTGTGTATTAATGGAGCTATGCTAATGATGCTAAGGCCCCTAACAAAGAATAGTGTTGCTTTGGGATCTACCACCAACTAATAAGGGCCAATGGAATACAATGATTGACAAAATGATAACGCCACCCCCAAACTCCTCCAATGCATGCTCCAGTTGGCAGGCATAAGCCTTTGATGTACTCAAGACATTGTATTGACTAACTGAGTCTTGGTTGTACACTGACAAGTCAAATTGAATCCAAATTAGATCTTGGAGAGATATTGCAATGCACGGGTTGGGTTTGGACAGAAAATCTCAATCTATTTTAAATTGACTAATATTATGGGATCTAAAATTTTGATTTTATTAGTTGATTTAATAATGTAATTTTATTATAAATATTAAATTCACATTAAATTTTAATATTTTATTAGGCCCATAATCAATCTAAAAATTATAATTAATTTAAATTTAAATTCAGACGATACTCGAATTGAACTATCGATTTTTTGGCACCTAATTTAACCCAAATTTTGAAACCTTGAAATCTATCCCAAATCTGAAATTAAGTTTAACAAAATTAAGTCCTAATTTCATTCTAAGTTGTATACCCAAGTTTAAATGAGTTGAACGGTTTGAATTGAGCCCGGATTGATAATCTGGGTTAAGTCCGATTAACCTCTAATATGTTCAATCCACTCGACTTGCACTATAGAGCATCATGAGATAAGTGAAAATCAAAAAAGGCAAAATAAGAATAAATTTTTGTGAAAACTAAACAATTTTATCTCATCAAGAAAATTTGTATCTATATAATGGACTTTTAAGTTGTCCGATAAAAACAATTTAAATACTTAAGATGGTGGGAATACATCACATTGTGCCTTGAGTCTCTCTCTCTCAACCATCGTGATTCTCAATGCCATGCTATTGGCTCTTGACTCCCCAAGAATCTTGCGATATATCTTAACCGTTTTTTGTTATCTATTTTTGTATCAAAATATTATTTTTTTATTCGACTTTTGAAAACAAAGAAAAAAGCGAGAAAGAATTTTTTCAGTTAAACCCACCTGATACCCAATAAGGTTGTCTCATTTTCCTTGTGCCATCATTTTCCAATCAAAAGCAAACCAATCATCAAACCATCTTGACAACTTTTTAGTAGATTCTACATAGATTCTCTCGTGGTGGAAAAAATTAACATATCCCGTCCCTAATATTTTTAAAATAACAATTGGACCTCTTCCGTTTGATTGATGTTTGCATCATCACAAATATTTTAAAAAATTATCAATACATACTTTATTGCTCGTAGACACAAAATAGTAATGTATCTAAAAAAATTATTTCTTTTACGCAAATTGCACTTTATACCCTAAATATTTTAAATATTTTATTTTTTATCCTCAAAGATTAGATTTTTTACATTATATCCTAAACATATTTGAAGTGTTATAATGTGATATTTCCGTTAACTTTTGTTATTTCTTTCTTCAATGCAATTGAGTGATTTTTGACGGAATAAACAAACGAAGTTAATAAAAAAGTTACATTACAATACTTTTAATATATTGAGTGTATAATATGAAAAATTTAATCTTTAAGAGTTTAAAATAAAAAAAATTTAAATATTTTAGTGTACACAATTCCCCTTTTTCTTATTCATTTTCTTCTCTTTTTCCTCTCTCACACACAATCAATTACACCCACGATCACACGTTTCATACACACCTAGCATGTTTATTTCATCATCCTGCCACAAAGAAATATAAAATGTGTCTAGCATTATACCATGTTTGGTTGTACTAAAGATGAAGTTAGAATAAATAGATTATTGGTTCACTGTTAATAGTTTTGAAATGAGATTACTGACGAGCCTAGATTTTTCTGGGCCAGGTCCAATAAATCAAATAAGTCTAAATCAGCTAAAATGCAAATCAAGCTCAATTAATGAATTCAACCCCGCCCAAAGTCCAAGAAATTCAATAATAATTAGAGCACGTGGAGAACAATTATCAGAATAATCACTCTCGAAGATCAAGCAACCTTTTATAGCACTTGCCTTTTGTAGCGACCTAGAGAATTAGTGTATTTATCATCATGTCATTGCCTTAACCAAGGCTCTGTGTCTATAATTGTAAACTTTCTCTACATGAGAGGGCACCTCTGGAGATACTCCTTAATACCTCTTGAGATATCTCTATATCTCTCTACCCACACATAATTTTTCTCTCTCCTAGCTATTGTACCACTCTCGAAGCTAACCATTGCTCTTTCTCATTCACCTTATTTTATCAATAAAGGTACCCCGGCCACCGTTGTTGTTTCCCGAATTGGAGTAGGTTATTCGGACTAAACCACTATATATCTGTGTGTCGATCCGATATTTACATTATCGTCATTGATTACTCTATTAGCTGTCAATTAATTACACTCTATCATACACTCTACAATTGATCTTGCACGAGACTATTTTGTGCATCATCAGTTTGGCGCCGTCTATTGAAAATGACGAAGTTTTCTACTACCTTGCTACTTTATGGCAATCACGACCAAATCGATGAGTCAGCAACTGAAGGACAACAACCTAGCTCGCTGGGAGGAGCCTCCGCCTCTTCCTGCACCAGCAGAACCATCCACTACAGTGACTCTCGTGCTTGGGCAACAACTTTTGCAAACCATGCAGCAGCTACTAAATCAGAACTAGTAAATTATCTAGTTGATCCTTGCCTTGGGAGGGGTCGCCCCTCAACCTGTAAAAGGAGCACCACTCCCTCTGATAAGAGAAGCACCACAACCTCTCCACTCTTGGCGCCAAGCTGCCCCCCACCATGGGACCTCGCGCTAGAATGCCCCCGAGCTACTCTAGGGCGCCTTTCACCTAGGAATCCACCTTCAGCGCGTGGGAAGCTCACGTGTTCCCCTTCCTCACAGTATGCTGATCATAAAAGCCACTACAATGACCCGATGGAGGACATCTCCAACCAATGGGACGAGAAGATCAAAGAGGTGCAAAACTAGCTCGGTGATGCCCTCAATGCCATCAAAGCACAGGCAACTGAGAAGATATTACTTGGTAAGGCGCACTGATACCCTGTTTGTTGTAGATGTTATCAATTATCTCTTACCATAGATGTTCAAGATGTCTATCATCAAGATCTACAACGGTAACAAGAACTTTCTGGGTCACCTCGACACCTATAAGTCTCTCATGCAACTCCATAATGTGCCTTTTTTGGGTCACCTCAACACCTATAAGTCTCTCATGCAGCTCCATAATGTGCCTAATGAGATCATGTGTAGAGCCCTCTCCACCTCCTTGAAGGTGTTTGCTCGACAATGATTCACGAAGATCAAACCCTCCTCTATCCACTCATTCGCAGAGCTAAGCAAATCCTTCATCTCCCACTTCATTGGGGGACACCGACATCAAAAGCCTGTTACCCACCTACTGACCATCAAGCAAGACCGGGATGAAAGCCTTAGGAGCTACCTCACTCGTTTCAACAATGAGTCTCTCCAAATCGAGAAGCTAGACTATAAGGTAACTATGATCGCCTTCATTACGGGTATGCGCTCCTCCAATTTTATGTTCTTCATCCTCAAGAAGTTGTTTTCCAGCATGCTCGAGCTGCTGTCAAGGGCACAAAAGTAGATAAATGCTGAGGACGTCACCAAGGCCTGTCGAGATGAGTCCTCTTGAGGAGGAGAAAAAAGGAAGGACTCTCGCGAAGACAAATAGGAGGCGAAGAACAAGAGAAAGAGAATCGAGAGAGTATCTGCCAACAATCATCTCGGTTCCATACACCCGAGAAAACGACAGCCCTTCACGCCACTCAATGCCTCGGTGGAGCACATCCTATTCCAGTTACAAGATGACCACACACTCCACTAGCTCAAAAAATTGAGGTACGCTTCAAATCGCAAAAATTTTAGCAGGTACTGTCGTTTCCATCGCAACCATAACCACAACATTGACGATTGCTTCGAGTTAAAGAGACAGATCGAGGAACTTATCCAATGTGGCTAGCTGAGGCAATACGTTGTTGACCAAGGACCGGCTCCATCAACTGGTCAAAATTAGGAGGATCGAGAGCGCTAACAACCCCTCAGAGAGATCTAGACTATCTCCGGAGAGTTAGGAGGAGGAGATGACTCCAACTTCGCCAAAAAAGTGCACACCTGGAAAGCCAGACTAGCAAAGTCACCTGTCTTCTCGAATAGGGACCTCAAGGGGATCCAAGTCCCTCATGATGATCCTCTAGTCTTAACCTTGGTGGTAGCCAACTACCAGGTTATGAGAATCTTGGTTGACAACGGCAGCTCAGCCGACATTCTGTTTGCATCAGCCATTAACAGCCTCCATCTATGTAGGGAGAGATTGCAACCCGTTAGGACTGCCTTTGTTGGCTTCTCAGGGAAAAGGGTTATCCCTTGGGTTCCATCACCCTACCGGTCACACTAGGAATAGTACCGAGGAGTTCCACCATCATGATAAACTTTATTGTACTTGATTGCCCCTCTGCCAATAATATTATTCTTAGATGCCCTGCCTTCAATACCTTAAGCGCAATACCGACCACCTATCACCTTTTCCTCCGTTTCCCAACCACCAGTGAGATTGGAGAGATTATAGGAGACCAAGTCTCCGTTTAGGAATGCTATGTGGCCTCTATGAGGGCCAAATGGCCACACGAGACTCTCCAAGTCGAAGTACTTCGGCCGATAGATAACAACACCTTGGAGAAAGATGACAACACCTTGAATAGAGGAGAACCTATAGAAAAACTTTGGCCAATAGTGGTGGATGAAAGCCTTCCAAAGATGAGAGTCTATATAGGCTCCTCACTTTCCCAGTAACAAGTATTCGACCTGATAGACTTCCTCAAAAGGAATGGTCCCATGAAGACTTGGAAGACATTGACCCCGAAGTGGCCTCCCATCGACTCAACGTCGATCCAAGGTACAAACCTATCTGCCAGAAGCTGAGGAATGTAAGTATTGAAAAAGGCCAAGCTATGAAAAAGAAGGTCGAGAAGCTACTAAAAAATGGATTAGTAAGGGAGGTAGCCTACCCAGACTGGCTATCCAACGTAGTGATGGTTATGAAAGTCAATGGGAAGTGCCGCCTCTACGTGGACTTCACAAAGCTCAACAAAGCCTGTCCTAAAGATAGCTACCCTGTCCTATGTATCGATCTCCTTATTGATGTCACTACAGGACACGAGCTCTTAAGTTTTCTGGATGCTTACTCTGGGTACATCCAGATCAACATGCTCCCTCCAGAATAAGAGAAAACTTCATTTATCACCTCGAAAGGCACCTACTACTACAGGGTGATACTCTTTAGACTCAAGAACACTAGAGCCATATATCAACGCCTCGTGAACAAGATGTTTGAGGCTCAGATTGAGAAGACTAGGGAGGTCTACATAAACAATATGTTGGTAAAGAGTATGGTCGCAGCAGACCATATAACACACCTCCAAGAGACCTTTGATGTACTGAAAGACTACAAGATAAAGCTGAATCCTAAAATTGCGTCTTTGGCGTTAGTTTAGGAAAATTCTTAGGCTTCATAGTCAACAAAAGTGGCATTGAAGCCAACTCAGACAAGATCAAAGTCATCTTGGAGATGAAGTCCCCAGCCACAGTGAAGGAGGTCCAACGCCTAAACGGGAGAATAGCAGTCCTCAACAAGTTTGTCTCAAAATTAGTAAATAAGTGTCTGACTTTCTTTAAAATCCTCCATAAGTCTTTCCAGCGGGGTCCAATTCAGAGGAGGCCTTCTAGAAGCTCAAGGCTTACCTCGTCACACCACATCTGCCCTTCCATGCTGGACCAGGAGAGACCTTGTATCTCTACCTCTCCTCCTCACCTTCAACCATGAGCTCTGTCCTTGTCTAGGAGGATGGAAACATCCAAAAACCTGTGTACTATGTAAGTAGGGCATACTAAGGGGCAGAGATAAGGTACTCGGAGCTTGAAAATTTGGCTCTCGCAGTTATCACCACTAACAGGCGTCTACGCCACTATTTTCAGAGCCACACCATCATGGTTGCTATAGATCAATCACTTAAAAAAATTTCTGGGAAAGCTTGATATGTCCGGCCAACTACTCAAGTAGGCCATCGAGTTAAGTGAGTTCGATGTGCAGTACTAGCCGAGGGCGGCCATCAAAGCACAAGCACTTGCAGACTTTGTGGCCGAGTCTACACCACCACAAGAATCCTGAGAGTCTACACCGCCACAAGAATTTTGAGAGTCTACACCACCACAGGAGTGCCGAGAAAAAGCATCACATGCCCCTCCGCTTATCTGCTTATCACATTTTGCCTCTACCCACCATGAGACAAGCCCAAACATTATCTCGAGAGGGCCCTATGTCTCAAGGATAGCTCCACAGGCCCCGTAAGACCACACTCTGGCACTAGAGGTGCCCGACTCCCTTATGCCTACTCTACTAGAGCCCTCCAAGCCCTTACTACCGTCTATTGTACCATATTGGAGATTATAAGCGGATGGGTCCTCCACCAGGGAGGGCGACGGTGTGAGACTGGTGCTGATCAGCCCCCATGGCACTCCAATCAAGTACCTTGTCTCCCTCCATTTTGTAACATCTAACAACCAAACTAAATATGATGCCATCATATCAAGCTTGAAGCTCGCATTAGAGATGGAGGCCCTCTACCTGACAGCCCACTGTGACTTATAGTTGATAGTCAACCAGGTAAAGGGAGACTTTAAAGCAAAGGAGAAAAGAATGCAAGAATACTTGTCAGTGGTCCAAGCTTTGTTAAAAAGATTTACCTACTTCCAAATCCACCATGTGCCTTAAGAGGAGATTGCCATGGCCGACACCCTCACCAAATTTGTGTCTACCAACAAACTCATGGGCCCAGCACTGACAAGCCACCAGTTCGAGCCAAGCACCTTCAAGATAGAGGAGGAGGATGTTAATTGTACATCCTCTGAAGCCAACTGGATAACACCCATTTGAGTCTACCTAGAGGAGAGCACTCTCTCGGACAACCCAGTGAAAGCCAAAAAAATGAGGATAAGAGCATCCACGTATGTCATCTTACACGACACACTCTACAGAAAGAGTTGCCCACTACCACTTCTCCGCTGTCTTACCCCCAAGGAAGTTAATTACGCCATAAAGGAGATCCACGAGGGGATATGTGAAAATCACTCAGGAGGGCGTGCACTAGCCTACAAAGAAGTAAGGCAAGGCTACTACTGGCCTAGCCTGATCAAAGATGCCCGAGCATTCATCAAGAAGTGTGACAAGTATCAATGCTTTGTAACTATACCCAGATAGCCACCATTCAGAGTTCACCACCATTCAGAGCTCTTGGTCTTTCTCCATGTGGGGGATAGACATCCTAGGTCCCCTAGACCTCGAGAACCAAGCTCCTGGATCTCTACGATGGTCGCAAACCCCCATAGTCGCTCCTTGGCCAGATTCACGTCCTGCAGCATAGACACTGAACCACTGCTAGAAGCAGGACAGTCAAGCAGAGCCCCGATCCTCGTAGGAGACCGTACTGAAGCTTCAATCCCAACGACCATACTGGGATGAACCCTGGAAGGTGATAGTACCATAGCAGGGGAAGGAGTGGGAGCATCACCAAGTCTCGCCTCTCGGGGACTATCCTAGCTGGCAGACCTCAACTGAGAAACACCAGGGGCACCAGACCTTGCCCTCTTAGAAGAAGGAGGGGGAGACGCCACCCTAGAAGAGTAGACAACCTCCACCATCGCCCTATCAATAAAAGTACCTACAAACTTGGTGTGAGGCAAAAAACTTACAATGTCATAACCATTAGGAGTCTATTGGAAGGATCAGGTACCTTTCATCTTCAGCCTATGAGAAACCTTGGGATGACCTGACGTGGACATAATATCTAAGAATTCCTTGAAAAGGATGGTCACAAACTATCTGGAGCCTACTCTCTTGCTCCGTAGATAATGTGAGTGAAACTACATAAAAGTTAATCATACAGTGAGAACAGATATGTGACGACTAAAATTAAAAACAAAAGTGGAATCCTTACCTAGCTTGGTCCTCAGGATGGTGTCCCACCTCGAAGGCACTAGGTCACGATCTCCCTTGGTGGCCCACTCGCCTCCAACAAAAAAAAACTTAGACTTCCAGCTATGATAGTTCGAAGGAAATTCAGTGGTCAACTTACCCGACCTCGGGGCAAAACGACGCCACCCTTGATGATGAAAGGGGTTATCCAAAAGCACATACGTGGCCAAAAACTCCTCAAATAGGGAGGGACATCAACACTGTGAACCAGCCACCATAATGAGAAGAATGCTAGAATCATCCTCTACCCATTGGGAGCCAACCTCCTAGGAGCCAGTGACAGATGTCCCAGGATCCGACATATGGGCCTAGTTATCAGGAACCTCAAAGCCACCTCTAAGGTACCTCATAAAGAACAATCTCACCCGAGGAGTCACTACAAGCTAGCTCATCCTACTTTGTCCGATGACACACGATAGTAGGAGGGATACGGTACGAAGATACAATACAAGTGATATCATCATCGTACTCAATGGAGCTAAATATGGAAGTCACCTTTGAGCGATTATCTCCAGCAGTACCCATGTTTCGCTCGATAGCTCGAGTGGTCTCCCCCACGATGACCTTGTAAAAGTGGGTGCCTGCCAACAAACAGAACCAAGACAGAATCAAGGTCAATGTCAAGGGAATACCAATATCTATTGAATTTTTTGTGGAGTCTAGTTGTGTGTTGATCCGGATGAATACCTTATCCAAAATAATGTTGTGCGACTTTTAATGAAAAATTTTTGAGACTTAGTCCATGGAGCGGAGGCTTGGGCTGATAGGCACGCCCAACCCAGTCTCATCTATCTCCCTACCAATCTCGCCTGCCTCCCTGTCGATGACTCTCTCGCCTATAGAGGCGCCCTCCATAGCCTTGCTCCCCATTTGGCAAATGTCGCCTGAACTGAGGATGTGAGAGTCGTCACCCAGTTGACACCTGTCTCTATCACTGGAGCTGCCTTCACTATGAGCGCCTCTGCCTCCAGCACCGCTTAGCGCCCTCCTAACCTCGAGCACCAGGCCTCGAACAGCGTCACTTTCTGGGTTATTGCCTAATGCCACCTAGGCTTCGCCTGACGTTGCCCATGGCCACGCCAAGGCCAGCCCCAGGACTTCTCCTGAATCCCTTGATTCAGTCGCCTGCTTTGTTGTGGAACTGTCATTGGAGCCCCCTTTCATCATCTCCAAGCTCCTGCACGTCAAGCTCTCTCAATATCTTTTGGGAAAAAAGGGGTTTTGAACCCTAGGCTCAAGGAAAAGGTTCAAGAAAAAAAATGGGGAAATGGAGAAAAGGAGTTGGAGGGTTTTTTCCTATATATATAAGCTTTTTGATGGGCTTTTTTCCTCAAAAGCAAGGAGCTTCTTCAAGATTGACAAAGAACCCAGGTAAAGAAATGCAATCGAATGCAGAAAAAAGGTGAGACAATAGAAATAGATGATGAAACTTGAGTTAATGCTAAACTGGCTAAATGAGATTTAAGAAGGACTAAAGAATGTAAGTTTCTTACGATAATATTTTTTGTCACGCTTTTACTCTTTTAAAATTCAAATATTATTCATCGTATCAACGCCACATCTTTTATAACCAGCAAAAAAGCACCACATCTTTTACTCTGATTAAAATTGACCAATACTGGAATTTAGAATACCCAAATTGCTTATAAGGGGACCAAAAAGGTCCTCAGAGAGACATAAAGGGGGGAAAGATAATTAATTGAGCTATGCTCCATGACGCAAGGTCCCCAACAGAGAATAGGGTAGGGTTGCTTTGGGATCTACCACCAACCAATAAGGTACAATGGAATAAAATGAATGAGAAAATGATAACGCCAAACTCAAACTCCTCTGACGCATCTCCAGTTGGCAGGTTTATACACCTTTCAATTTAATTGTTTTATGTTATTCATTGATAAAATTGAAAGTTGAATATTAAAAATTAAATGTTGAATTTTTAATTCATAAATTACTTGATACCCATTGAAATTTAAATATTGAATTGAACCGAACGGTTTGATAACTACAAGAGATACTGCCGAAAAATAAATTAGTTTCTGCACAAGGGAATTCCTATGATGAGTTGAGATAGTTATTCTCCAAATGATCTCAAATGGTGAACCTAAAAGGAATCAACAAAGTTAGGAAAGGGGTCAGGCATACAACCAGCTTATTCCCACCGATGCTTAAGTCAGTTAGCGTTTGAATAAGAAAGAGTGACCAGTACATCGTGGATTCAGATAGCGTATCTTAGTTTAGATTTCAGAGGGTGTTTATACTTTAATTCGTAATGATGTCTCCCTTAGCCAGATTCCCATCCTAGAATTTAATAGTTTAGGGTTACGATCTAGCATAATGAGTATTATTCCATCATATCTCATTAATGCTAAGTGCTCAAACGTTTGGATATACTCTCGGGACCACGCCGACCATTTATTGCTCAACCCCCGTTATTGAGTGCTCTACATATGTACTCAGACCTATAGTCGAGTCTTTATGAGAAGGTACTAAATCCCCTCAGGAACCCCCGAGGGCTCCCTCTCGGTCTAACAACTATTAATATCCTGTAATGATGATTGCTTTTACGTTCTTTGAGGATTAAACAACTATTAATGATTTGTCACACCAACACGACACCTATTAATGAGTTGCCACACTCCATTTAATGTCAGGTTCCAAGTATGTTACTTGGCCCCGAGTATCCCACTTGCTTGGTGCTTCCTGTTTCGCAAGTTGCATGCGCGTTGACAGCTGTAGACTACCACATGTTAAGTTTTCGTTGGCACGCTGCCTAATGTCCCGTCAATTTTCGGTTTTATCCTTCCACTCTTTATTTTGATAATATTTATAAAATATGTCTCTATCTAATAAAAACTTTTGTATTTATGAGTTTTCTAAATTAAGTAAGGGATCTCCTACTTAATATTTTAGCATATTTTTAAAGAGCACTTAACATATTAAGAGATCTTAATTTTAATTATCAAAAGGACTTAATTAAAGTGCCAAATACAATCATTTAAAATGCTAAATTTGAGTTAACAAACACACCATTAGACATAATTGTAATTTGAACAAGTCAATTCTAATAAAAACATTTGGTTCGAAAAAAATTCTAATCCAAACATAACTATTTTATTTGTGATTAGAGATTGCAATGTAAAGGTTGTGTTTAGGATTAAAAATCTGAATCCACTTTAAATTCAGACATTACTTGAATATTATATAGATTTTTTGGTAGCTAGACTAAATTTCAGCTTGAATAGCAGAACCTTGGAATCCATACTAGTTGAAATTAAGTTTCAGTCCAAAAATTGAATAAATAATTTAATCCAAATTTCATTCCGAGTTGTATACCCAAGTTTGAAATTTTAACACATGCAATCTGGAGTGGCTCAACAACATTTGGGGTCTAAAATAATAGCGAACAATGAGAATTTTTCATTTTCTTAATAATAATTTAATTTTTTGATTTTAAAATATATTATTTTTATGCTTGAATGGTGTGAGTTGAAGCCAAGTTAGAATGATGATTCGAATTTAACCAAGAGATTGAACCCGATTGACCTCTAACTTTTCCGGTCCATCCAACTTGCAGAATGGAACAAGAAGAGATAAGATAAGAACATTAAACAATTGCTTATCGATTACTAAATATTTAGAAATGGTGGGAGTGCATCACCATGTGCCTCGAGTCTTTGTCTCAACCATATTGTTTTCCACTTGATTTATGTCACAAATGTACATTAACCAACTATATTAGTAAGTTTTCCCCTCTTCGTGACACCTAAGAAAAGCATTTTATTAATTAATATAGTTATACAATAAAATTATTATAACACTAACAAAAACATTCGTGATACATCCATCTCATATCATGATTTTTTATAAATAAAATTGGGACCCATTTCTACACTTCCCCGTCAAAAGATACAAAAGATATAAATCTAATGTCACTTTATGGTTCTTCAAAAATTTCAATGCGATGTTTGTGGCTCTTATTATCTATCGAATCTAGGATGTTTCTTAATAATTTTTTTGTCCACTTTTTGGGTATCAAAAAAAAAATTCCGTTAAAATTTCCAAAATAAGAAAAAAGGCACGAAAAGTACCTGATCAAACCCAATTTTTTTTTAGGTAAGTAGTCAAAAGCAACTTATATCCAACAAGATAGCCCTTTTTTCTTAGGAAGAATATTTTTTATAAAAATTTAAAGGATTCAATGTCGCTCTAATTAGTTATAAAAATAAATATAAATATGTATACCAAAAATAATAGCCAACAACTCAAACTACTCTGTAAATAGATGAAATTGTAAATCTAAAACGTCTATTTAAGTTTAAATTGTAAATATATTGTTAATCAGTGTTTGAGTCACTTATACATAATAGACCCCACTTAAATTTATAGTACATATTCCATTTAGAAGAGAAATGAAAAAGAAATTTATTTGGTCTTTACTTCTTACAATATAATTTTTCTTTATTGTTCGATATGAAAAAAAAATTATATATGTGATTTAGAATTTTACTATAAAAAAATAATTAAATAATGTCATCAGGTGTCTTACCATGTATAAATTATATAACAATATTTTAAAATTGTGCCCCTTATACAAATAGTACTTAACATGATAGTTATAGAGAATATACAATTAATAAGGATATAAATATAAATTAACTCAATTACCTTTTGCAGCCAACAATTCTCTCCCATTTTCTGCCCATATTTGGGTGGATAAAAAATGATGGTCACAGAGGAAATTCTTTCTATCCTTTTTTCCTTTCCATCCACTTTTCCTTTCTCACCAAACAATGAAAAATGCGTCCTTCCCTTCCATTTTTATCCTCACCTTTCCATCCACTTGTTTTTCCCTCTTACCAAATAGGGCATAATATTTTTATAATTATGTGTCAACCTTTTATTCTGAAGAAAAATTAAGACTTACATCATTAAAAATGTTTGAAAATATTATCAATACGTCTTTTTTTGCTCACAGAACCAAAATTAATCATGTATCATACTTTATTCCCTTTTTTGTTAAAAAACTTATTTCGTATTAGAAAAAAATAATCATGTATTTATAAATCTTATTTCTTACTCATCTGCTTTTTATTCTTTCCTTTTCTCTCTCAGACACGCTCTATTACACCCACAAAATGACGTTGGTACTCACCTAGCTCGCTTGTTTCATCATTCTTCTACAAAGAAACTTAAAATCTGTTTGGCGTTATAAAAAGTTTGGTTGCATTAAGAAGATGGAGTTAGAATCTGATGGTGCTCAAAAATGCTAAACCCAAGCCCAGAACGATGAGCTTGATGGTCCAGAGAGGGGGTAGTGTGAATGTATGAATTGACAGTGGATTAAGCAGTTAGAATGAATCAGAAATAATATATAAGTGGTTCACCTTAGCCGAGAGACTAAGGTAACGTCCACTGTAATAGACTGTCTTGCTCCTTTGGGGTTTGTATATTTCTTGAGGAAGAAAATTACAATGGGTTGTTGGGCTTAAAGCCTATTCATACAATGTTTTATGAATACAAGTATATCAATGAAGAAGTTGTCGATCCTCTTTTGTAGTGGATAGTGTTCTATTTATACAGGTAATCCTTCTAGGGTTTCTTGCAGCTTCCTCTTCTTTTTTGCTGATTCTGTGGTCCCCTCTTCCTTTGTCCTTTAGTGACCTTTGTCATGTGACGCCACTGTATCCACAATCTTTGAGTGGTTACGTGCACAAATATTCCCTTTACCAGAGAGTACACATTCGTTAGAGGCTTCAAAAGTTGTCCCCTGAACACGTGGCACGAAATGGGACATTTGGGGTTTGGTAAGTACCGAGCTCATTGATCCCGAGCTGCTTAACGATGAGCTTATTATGACCGAGCAGGGATGTGCCGAGCTTGACTCTCTGCCAGGCTCTCTCCTTTGGATTTGGCCCATTCCTTATTATGGATCAAATGTGTTGTTAACGGATCTCTTGGGCCATTGTGCACCCTTTTTGGCCCATTAAATAATTTGGGTTTAGGATGGACAGCCCACTCCAAAATCTTACTGTTATAAGTTGCCCCCCAGGCCCAAGTCACGAGGATGACGTCAAACTATGGCCTGCGGTTAAATAAGTCTTTCTCCAGGGCCATGATTGCTTCCACGGATGGTGGTTTTACCTGATCATCAACGTTGCCTTAGGACGTGTTTAGTTAATCTGTGCCAGCTTCAATGAGACAGACATACTCAAGTGGGGGCATGTGTCGCCTATAAGGCGATTTTCTGCACGTTCCTTTCCATGTCCCATCGTGATCATAAATGTTGTATATAAAAGGGGAAAGAAACTCTTGATCTCCCCTATTTGCATTTTAGATCTCCTCTCCTTTTTTTCCTGATTTTTGAAGCAGTTGTTCTAAGTTCTCAGTGGCTTAGGTGACCTGCGTTTTTCGTTCCTTTGCGATCCAACTCTATCTTCTGGTTAGGTACATTTCGAACTGGATCCCTTCAATCCTTTCTAGTGGGGTTTCAGGTTCCATTTCCTTATTTGGAGATTCAATTATTCATGGAATTACTCTGGTAATTTTTCCTCCCTTACTCAATTCGTATATCATACTTTACTGCTGAGGATACCTTTACTTAGGACTTGGTGTCTTACTCCCTTGTTCTTAATGGATTGTGCCTTGCATCTGCCTTCTTTACACTTAACTTGGGCTGTCAATAGGGAGGGTGGTTTCAAATTCCAAATACAAGGATGAAGGCGATGAGGAAGTCCCATCATCTTCTACTAGTGGCCATTCCGAGGAAGGGGCGTCCTCTCCCATCGATGGGGAGGCGGTACCCACTACTGGCGATATTTTAGTTAGGGGATGACCAATTTTCTATATCCTTAGCAGAGAATTTTGAGTTCCTTCCTAGGGAGCTGGATTAGGAGGATGAGAGGTGCCCCCCATTCCCTATGGACATCTTAGGAAGAAAAATTCTAAGGGTGTTTCTACTTCTACCCCTAAGAAGATAAATGCTCATCCAAATCTATCTAACCTTATGTGGTGTGCTGAGTTGACTCCGAGTCATCTCAACGAGGAGAATTTGGTAGATCTGAGGGAATAATGTTCCTTTCCCAAGTCCGTTTTACTCCATTCTTCCAAGGAGGATGAGAAGTGCAACTCTAACATTCCTGGGATGACTTGCTTCTTTGAGTTGGCTTTCCGTGCTGGCCTCCGATTTTCTGTTCATCCCTTCATCTGAGAAATTCTAACCTTTTACAATGTCTATCCAACTCGGCTATCTCCAAACAGTTGGGGTTTATTAGTCAACTTTCTTATCCACTTGTTTGAGAGTGGAAATGACTCTCATCTTACGATTCGTGAGTTTGCCTCTATTTTCTTGCTTAAGTCTTCTCCTTCGTTGGGTTTTCTCTATTTTGCTATGAGGGTGAAGGCAAAGAGTCTAATTTTTAGGCTCCCATCTTCCAACAAATGGTGGAAATAGAGGTACTTCTTTGTAGAAGGTGACTCCTGGGAATTATTAGGAGTACTCGGCGACGTCCCTCGCATCCCTCAATTTTAGGAGTCCTAAGGAATACTCGTAAAGATAATAATGGGTGATCCTTTTTCACACATCTACTAGCTATAACTCTAACCTTTTGATCATTATTCTAACACTTGGTTTTGTCTCCAAAGTTTTGTCCGGATCTCAACGCCAAGGAAGCTACCAGGTTAAGCAAGGTAGAAGCTTCCATCTTGAAGTCTTTTTTGGACCTTGTAACCGAAGAGAATCTTGCCAAAAACAAGCTTTAGCCCCCAGTTGATGCACCTCCCGCTCATATTCCTGATCCCTTGCCTTCTGACCTGCCTGAACAAATGGATCCTAACCTTATTATGACATTTTTTTTCTAATGTCGAGAAGACAAGGAAGAAGAAGAGGAGACTGGTGAAGAGCTCTGAGCTGCTCCCAAAGGAAGGGCAGGAATTAATTTCCTTGGTGCAAAAAGGCGAGGATATGGCCTCCCTTGAGGCTGCTGTCTCCTCCCCTATGCCCCCCGAGCCCGCAAATAAGCACCTCCTACTCTACCTCAACCACATCTTCCAAAAAAGTGAGGAGGGAAAACATCCTTCCTCAACCAACTATTCAGGGTAGTGGGTTCCTCCGTGACCCTAAGGCCTTCGTGAATGCTTTGGCTGAGTTGGTCCCCACATTAGATCCCGATCTAGCCATACGGGTTCCCTTTGAGAGGAAGGTTGAGCATGTTATCCAGGGCCTCATTGAGGTACCTTATGATGTCTTCTTTTATATGAATGCTCCTTCTGACATATTTTCATATCTTGTTTGTATTGACACTTCTCTTCTTTTTTTTCAATTGCTGCCTTGTGTGAAAATGATGGAATTTCACCATGTTTAGCTTGCGAATCAGCTGACTACCAAGAAGAAGGAGCTGGTCAAGGCGAGGAGCATTACAAAGGCTACGGAGGTGGGGAAAAGCCTTGCTGAAGGAAGGGTGCCTTTCCTGGTTGTTGAGGTTGTCGAGCTGAACAGGATCTACAACGAGTTAAACGCTTGTTACCAAGAAATCTGCCAGACCAAAGGATGTCCAACTAAAGATCAAGGACGAGGAACTAGTGCAAAAGAATGCCAAGCTGGTGGTGTTGAACGCTGAAGTGGCATCTCTAATGGCTAAGGTCGCTGAACTCCTAAAGGAAAATGCTATTGAGTTTATGAAGGCGTTCATGAACTTCCAAGAGCAAGTTGAGGATTCATATCCCAATCTCGACCTGGATTCCTTCATGCCTCAGGTTGGGCCAAAGAAAACAACAGAAGTGACTACTAGGGCCACTACCAAGGTAGCTAGTGTTAGCAAGGGAACCGCGGTTGGACCTTCGGAGAAGGGTAAGGAGATTGGCATTGAGGCAGCCAGTATCGAGGCAGTTTGAACCAAGGTGCTTAGGGCCGAGAAGGTCAGTGCAGGCAAAAGAGCCTGTCGCTGGGGCGCCTAATAAGAGCAGAGAACCTGCTCTGTGATTTTTCTTCTGACTTTTGATAGCTTTCCTATGCTGTAATCAAAACTTCTGTACTTGTCACTCTTTTTAATGTACTTTCTCAATTTTTAATGAAGCTTCAGTGTTCTTTCCTGCCTGGCCACACTTTATTTCTTGCATATGTATGTTGTTTTTTTTCCTATTTCTTTTAAAAGTAATGGTCAACAAAGCCTATCTCATGCTGCATTGCGACCTAGGTGTCTTGGGCTAAGCTGCCCCTTTACTAAGGTGGTTTCAATTGTTTAGGGTTATCCTACTTACAAGGCTATTTTGGACAGTTCCTATTTCTTTTTGTGTACTGCAAACTTGACAATTTCATTCAATTGGGAACGTGCACTATTGTCCGAATTTGGTATTGACAATTTACGTGCAATTATACTCGATCAATAAGTAATAAAGTCATAAGTAGAGTATCATTCCCACAGAGAATTATTAGTAATAAATTTCAAATACTAACTTTATATCAATTCAATTTTATTTAAACAATTGAAATTGAGCTATGGAATTACTAATTAAAACTAAATCTAAACTTAACAATCAAGGGTTGAATTTACTAGAGAAAAGAAGTTAAGATTACAACTTCCCCTAATGCTTCGTATAAATCCCTCTAATTCTCTTTCCAGTTAATTGATCAAAATAAGTTGTTAACTGAGAACTCAAAGTTATTTATCAAACCTCTTCCGATAGTTAGATAACATTTTCTATCCCAATTAAATTACTATATTCTTGTGCAAAATAAGTTGGAATAGATTCATTAAGTTCAAACTATCATAGAAGTTACACACGGCGTATAGATATATTCCTATCCTATACATAAACCCAGCAATTCAATCCTAAGAAGAATTAACCAGACGTATGTCATCATATTCAGATCTAAACTTAGAATTCATCTCCAATTTCATCTAGGTTATCACATTAATTGTTGGCCACACAATCATATATTAAACACAAAATATGACAAACAACTCATATAAGATCAATAAGAACTAGAAATGAGAGTAGATTAATTTAACTAGACATAGGTTCCGTTGCAGTCTTAATAAAAATTTAGTTCATAACGTAATTGAAAAATATCATTCTCAAATTAAACAATATCTTAGAAAATCAAGAAGTAAGGGAAGAGAAAAGAATAAAAACTTAGGTGCAATCTTCAATCCTTTTCTAGCCTTTAAGTCCAATCTTCTTCGTGTTGATTCCTTCGATTCTTGTCTTCAATTTTCTTCCAATTCCTTGGTTTCTCCAAATGTTTTTAGCCCCCAAAAGTCAGAATATCTCATCCCCACACAAACCCTAGTATATATATAGCCTTAGGGTTAAATTTTGGGCCCAAAACAAGTCAAAATTCGCGTCATGGATTAACACACGCGCAGGGGCGCTCAAACTGGCTCAGGGGCACTGATTTGGATAGTGTTTGGGCGCTGGGATGCCCAAATTGGCGCTGGGGCGCGCCTCCTTGTATTCTGCCTGCTCCAGACCAGTTTTTGTAGAATCGTCATAACCTTTTCTACAACCGTCCGATTGAGCTGAAATTTCGACACAATATATAAGACATCTGGATCTACAACTTTTATGTTTTGCACTTTTTCAGATTCGAAGTGGATCATGGTCAAAAATTCAGAAAACCGAGGTACTGCTACAAAATGGTACGCTATAAATACTCCATTAAAATGCCCTTTAGCTTCCTCTAAAAAATCCAACACTTAGGCTCCAATTTTGACCTTTTTTCCTCCCAAATGGTCATTCCTACAAAATAACATCAAAACACACAAAAAGAATAAAAATAAACATAAAATAATTGAAAACTTGCAATTTCATTAAGCCGAAAATACTCAATTCGTAGGTATAAAATCAACTCATCAAATATCCCCAAACTTGAATCTTTGCTTGTCCTCAAGCAAAATACTAAGAACAAAAACAATAAAAATTTACCAACAACCTACTACTCAAACAATGGATCAATACGAATCTGAATAATGGCCCCAAAAGTTACTACAAAAAATTAATTCACGGGAAACTTCAAAACAATGCAAAGTCTATCAATTTAGCATACTCCTTAATTTTACCTCCGGTCATGACCCTTTAAATACATGGACATATCCGGACTATCAAGCTAGTCATCACCCAAATACATTTACGTAATCAAATACTTCATAGGAGATATTCAATATCAACTCTATAAACTTACGTTTCACATCAACCTCCACTCATTAAAGCAAACATATAAATAGAAGGTCTAAAGATTTTTTTTCTCTCTCACTCTCTTTTTTTTTCTTTTCGTTTGGTGAGTGCATTTTATGCTCCATCTCACCTCCTATTGAGTGAGTGCGTTTTACGCTCCATCTCGCCTTTTCTTGAACGAATGCGTTTTATGCTCCATCTCGTTCTCCACATGTGTTTATGAGTGAGTGCGTTTTACGCTCCATCTCTACTCACCACATGTCCTTTCCTTGTTTTTTTTTTCATCTAACGCATGAAAGATCAAATCAAAATAATATTCAAACACTCTTTTTTTCTTTTTTTTTTATTTTAAACTAACCCATCATAACCAATATTTCCCCCAAACTTATATGAATACCTTCATTCGTTTTGAATGATGCTTAAATAAGTTTTCTAAAGTTTAAATAATATCTCTCATAAGCATTTAACCAAATAAATTCTCTAAATAATAACTAACCAAATAGATGGATATGTACTCATGAATGAAAGGATCACAAACAGTGTAAAATCAACTAGTATGTCAAACTACAAACTCAACATGTTCATCAATTTCGCTTAAATTGAAAATTAATTCCATTCATCATTGGCCATGACCAAATTCAATCAACCCATTGTTCAATTCGTTTTAAAACATGTTATCTAAATGCATACCTAATAATGCAAATGCAAATATTAAAACACCCCCAAACTTAAACTAAACATTGTCCCCAATGTATAAAGTATAACAAATTAAGACAGAGGACTTCCCTAAGACTTCGCTAGGCGACATCATTGTCAAAGTCTTCGTCGTCCGCTGAGTAGGGAGTGTATTTGGGAAACATAGGTGGGCTGTTCTTGGCTCCTAGTAAGACTTTGTGTGTGCTCCAACTTTATGTTCAATCCTTAGGACCTGCAAGCAATTGAAATACCAATTAAAATGCACTAAATAACTAACTACATTATTTCTTGTAAAAAAATTAAATAAAATAAAATAAAATAAAACTTAGAAACTAAAATTTGAGTTGCCTCCCAATTAGCGCTTGTTTTATAGTCTTCAGCCTGACTACTTCCTGTTTCATCCCAGGTCAACAAGGGTAATTGAGGTCTTTTCAAGATCAATGTTGTCGTCCAATATTGCTTTAGTCTCTGCCCGTTCACCTTGAAAGTTCTTTTCGAATTGGTTTCCTCAACTTTGACTACCCTATGTGGGAACACCTCCTCTTTATATAGCTTGGCGTTCTCAAGAGGATCTGAAATATGACTTCCTACGAATACCACATCCACTGCATCTTCCACCAAATTAACCCGAAAACATTCTTCCAGTTCCTTTGAAAATTTCATAGCTGAAAATACATTGAATGTAACCTCTTGATCTTGGACTCGCATAGTTAGCTCGTCTTTTTTTACATCAATAATTATTCTTCCCGTTGCTAAGAATGGTTGCCCAAGAATAATAGGTATTTCTCTATCTTCCTCATAATCCAAGACTATGAAATCAGCTGAAGAAATGAACTTATTCACTTTAACTAGAACGTCCTCAACTATACCCCTTGGATAAATGAGTAATCTATCTGCAAGCTGCAATGTAACATTTGTCGGTTTTGCTTCATTCAAACTCAATTGCTGATAAATTGAGAGTGACATTAAGTGAATACTAGCTCCCAAGTCACACAATGCTTTCCCAAAAAATTGGCTGCCTATTATGCATGGAATAGTAAAGCTACACGAATCTTTAAGCTTTGGTGGTAGCTTCTTTTGAAGAATAGCGCTACATTTCTCTGTAAGTGCCACTATCTCAAAATCGCCTAATTTTCTCTTCTTTGACAAAATTTCCTTCAAAAATTTCACATAGTTAGGCATATTCTCCATTGCTTCTGCGAAAGGGATATTTATTTGGAGCTTCTTAAACACTTCCATGAATTTAGAGAACTCCTTATCCCATTTATGTTTCTGCAAACATTGTGGAAACGGCACAGGAGGCACAATAGGACTCTGCTTACCTCCATTAGAACATGCAACTAGATCTTCTTCTTTCTTTTCATGTTCCACATTCTTACTATCTTTTTCTTCACCCTCACTATCATCTCCATATGATTGTTTTGGAGTTCCACCAACAACCTCAGGTAACTCTTTTTTGTTTCGTAATGTAATAGCATTGCAGTGTTCGTTACCTTCCCTCTTAGGATTGATCTCCGTATCACTAGACAAAGTGTCTTGAGGTCGGTTGTTGATGGCATTAGCAAGTTGACCCATTTGATTTTTTAGGTTTTGGATTGACACTTCCATACTGTTCATCCTTGTCTCATTCTGTGCTATGTACCTGGAAAGCAGATCCTCCAAATTTGACTTCTTTTCTTGATGTGGTGGAGCTTGATTCTGAAAGCTTGGTGGGTATGATTGTCTTGGAGCAGAAGGTTGAGCTTGATTATTATTCCATGAAAAACCCAGATGATTCCTCCAATCAGGGTTATAGTTATTGGAATTGTTGCTATATTGTTGTCTGTTGTGGTTACCAATGAATTGTACCTACTCCGGATTGATTGCGCATTGATCACTTGGATGGTTCCCAGCACACAATTCACAAATGACAGCCATACTTTGAATAGGTTGCACCCCTAAGGCATCAATCTTCTTAGTCAATGTAGCAACCTGTGCAGCTAATGTAGTAACTACATCCACTTCATAAATCTCTACTACCTTTAGCTGATTGATCCTTGCATAGGGCCACTAATAATTGTTAGCAGCCATTGTCTCCAACAATTCGTAAGCTTCATCAAAAAATTTTCCATTAATGCCCCACTTGCAGCTACATCGATATTAGTCCAGGTAGCACTAAACAACACATTGTAGAATTTCTAAACTTGCAACCACTTAGAAATACCATGGTGAGGACATTTTCGTAGTAAGTCTTTGAATCGCTCACAAGCTTCATAAAGAGTCTCAAAATCATGTTGTGTGAATGATGTGATGTCGTTCCTCATCCTTGCAGTTTTAGCTGGTGAAAAGAATTTAGCTAAGAATTTTTGAGCTAAATTCATCCACATATTAATAGAACCCGACAGCAATGAATGCAACCAACTCTTCGCCTTATCACATAGTATGACAGGGAAAAGTCGGAGTCTAATTGCATCTTCGGAAATCCCATTGTATTTGAATGTGTCACAAGTTTCCAGAAAACTCACCAAATGATCATTTGGGTCATCGTTAGGCAAACCCCCAAATTGCACATAATTTTGAATCATTTGGATGGTACCCGGCTTGATTTCAAAATTATTTGCTTGAATTGCGGGCCTTTGAATGCTCGATTGTATTTCTGAAACAAGCGGCATAGCATAATCCCTTAACGATTTCTGTTCATCTTCAGCCATAACTTCTTGGTTGTTTACTTTTTGATGTTGTTTTCGCAAGTTTCGGCACCTTCTCTTGATTTCGCCTTCGTACGGTAGTAGCTCCTGACCTTTAGATCGTGTTAGCATACAAAATTCAAGAGTGCATGCGAAAATAATTAAAACAGAAAATTAAAACAATCAAAACAGAAAATTAAATAAGTTTAAACTAGATCAAATTGATTGAAATTAATATTGAAATACTTACTAGAATAGTTCCCCGACAACGGCGCCAAAAACCTGTTGTCCGAATTTGGTATTGACAATTTAAGTGCAAGTATACACAATCAACAAGTAATAAAATCATAAGTAGAGTATCGTTCCCATGGAGAATTATTAGTAATAAATTTCAAGTACTAACTTTATATCAATTCAATTTTATTTAAACAATTGAAATTGAGCTATGGAATTACTAATTAAAACTAAATCTAAACTTAACAATCAAGGGTTGAATTTACTAGAGAAAAGAAGTTAAGATTACAACTTCCCCTAATGCTTCGTATAAATCCCTCCAATTCTCTTTCCAGTTAATTGATCAAAATAAGTTGTTAACTGAGAACTCAAAGTTATTTATCAAACATCTTCTGATAGTTAGATAAAATTTTCTATCCTAATTAAATTACTATATTCCTATGCAAAATAAGTTAGACTAGATTCATTAAGTTCAAACTCTCATAAAAGTTACACACGGCGTATAGGTATATTCCTATCTTATACACAAACCCAGCAATTCAATCCTAAGAAGAATTAACCAGACGTATGTCATCATATTCAGATCTAAACTTAGAATTTATCTCTCAATTTCATCTAGGTTATCACATTAATTGTTGGCCATACAATCATATATTAAACACAAAATATGACAAACAACTCATATAAGATCAATAAGAACTAGAAATGAGAGTAGATTAATTTAACTAGAAATAGGTTCCGTTGCAATCTTAATAAAAATTTATTTCATAATGTAATTGAAAAATATTATTCTCAAATTAAACAACATCTTAGAAAATCAAGAAGGGAAGAGAAAAGAATAAAAACTTAGGTGCAATCTTCAATCTTTCTCTAGCCTTTAAGTCCAATCTTCTTCGTGTAGATTCCTTCGATTCTTGTCTTCAATTTTCTTCCAATTCCTTGGTTTTTCCAGATGTTTTTAGCCCCCAAAAGTCAGAATATCTCATCCCCACACAAACCCTAGTATATATATAGCCTTAGGGTTAAATTTTGGGCCCAAAACAAGTCAAAATTCGCATCATGGATTAACACACATGCAGGGGCGCTCAAACTAGCGCAGAGGCGCTGATTTGGATAGTGTTTGGGTGCTGGGACGCCCAAATTGGCGTTGGGGCGCGCCTCCTTGTATTTTGCCTGCTCCGAACCAATTTTCGTAGAATCGTCATAACCTTTGATACAACCATAAGATTGAGCTGAAATTTTGACACTATATAGAAGACATCCAAATCTACAACTTTCATGTTTTTCACTTTTTCAGATTCGAAGTGGATCATGGTCAAAAATTCAGAAAAAGGTACTGCTACAAAATGGTACGCTATAAATACTCCATTAAAATGCCCTTTAGCATCCTCTTCAAAAATCCAACACTTAGGCTCCAATTTTGACCTTGTTTCCTCCCAAATGGTCATTCCTACAAAATAACATCAAAACACACAAAAAGAATAAAAATGAACATAAAATAATTGAAAACTTGCAATTTCATTAAGCCAAAAGCACTCAATTTGTAGGTATAAAACTCACTCATCATGCACCATCAATAATGATAATGGCTTCTAGAAAGTAGCGTCCACTTTCTCCACGACAGCCAGATGTCAATGGCATTACATGCAATTTACGCGCATTAAAGGCACTTTGCAAACAGGATGTTTGCCGACTAGCGGTCCATATAAATAGCCCCATCAGTGAGTGTTTTTTTGATCTTGAAGTTTATTTCTTTTTCTTGCTCTTGATTTCTGTTTCAAAGCTCCTTTCCTACAACATATGTCTTCCTCTATCTTCATGGCATGTACACCCAATACTTACCATGACACCCAGCAATTGCTCTACCCTGACGCTGAAAATAGTGACATCAGAAGTGAAAAGGTTCAAGCGATTGCTAATTGTTATGCCTTTCCAAGTGGGGTAGTCATTTGTGATGAAGAACGTAACTTGTATCATCTTTCCATGAGAGATTGGGTCTGCTTTTTTTAAGTCCCCTTTCAGTTGGAGCTACGATTCCCTATTCCTCCATTTGCAAGGGAAGTGCTACATTTCTTCAACTTTTGCCCTACTATGTTACTTCCAGCTGGGTGGGCTATTTTGATGGCATTCCCTATGTTGTGGGAGTGGATGCTTACTCGTCATCAAGCCACTCTTGCGAAGTTTCTCAACTTCTTTCGCCCGGTGGAGCTATTTGAATTTTATTGTTTTCCTCTAAGATGAGGTGGAGAGATCCCGATTAATAAGCTCCTTTCTGAGCTAGAAGGGTGGAGGAGGAGGTATGTTTTCTTATCAGGGACAAGCTGGGTGTTTGAGCCCCAAACGATGTAATCAGTCAAAATTTCCACAGTTTGGGGGAGGAGTGGTCACCTTGGGGAACTTCCCTGGGTTGATGAGTTTCCTCTTTATTAATCTAGTCCTACAGCGAAATCTAACTCGGCATATGGCTCTATTCTTTTGTGTTATAGGTGAGTACCAAATCTTGACTAGAGACCCAAGCTCGAGTTAATCATGTTCGAGCTCGATTACCTTTTTATTATACTGAGCTAATGCATCCCAAATTTGCTTCGGTCCCGAGCAATTGTGGGTATTTGATGTTCTTTCCTTACCACTCTACTTTTGATGTGTTCAACCAAACTTACTTCATAACTGCCTTTCTTGTTCAGTCTTGCGTACCTGACTAGCCAAAGAGATGAGATCATAGAACAGGTGGGCCAAAAGAGGTGAGCTCGGGGCCCAGGATCTTTGGCGAAGAGGACTAGACTAGCAAAGGACAGCTCAATCCCAACTTCGAGCTTGTGTGCCGAGCTTGAGGTGCCAAATATTGTTACCGAGGCATCAATGGCCTTACCAACACCGAGCTTCCCTCCTACACTTCAGGTAGTACCTGGTGCAATTGAAGCGCCGATTTTTGAACCTATGCCCATCGTTGAAGAGGTGTTGGTGTCTGAGCCAATATCTAGCACTGGACAAGCAACGGTGGGCACAATTGCATGCGATCCAATAGGAGGGCCAGTTCGGCGTGGTTCTTCCCCAATTGGAGTAGTGGGTCCCAGCTCAGATCAGGCTACTCCAAGTCCAATTGTCGACCTTGAGGGGAGCCTATTGGATGATGTGACTTTAAGCAGTCGTGTGCTTCTAAGCTAGAATTTGAGATGCCCTCCACACACTTCTCGAGGTAGGGTTCATCTTTTTCTTTGAATTCCCTTTTTTAACTTTGTAATGTTTTAATTTCCTTCTTTGGCCTCATGCGGTGACGCACATCTGTGCCCTTGGAGGAGAGGTCCATCATCTAAGGGTGGAAACTCCCCGAAGGATTGCGGAGCTCCAAGAGTCCCAACAACTGAATGTCGAGCTCCTACACTAGGGTTTAGCTGCAAAATCCTAGCTGGAAGCTATTCGTGATTATAGAGCCTGAGTTTTTTGGCAACTAATCACCACTGCCACTTTAAGATCTCTCTACGGGAATAGTTGAGATCCCAATCAGAAGAATTGGCCTCTTTCCAGCAGGACTTCGACGTCTAAGCATACAAGTTGATCTCCTTTGAAATTGACAAGGCAGTGGTGACGACACAGCTAAGGGAATCTCATGTTGTGATTGCCGACCTCAATAACTCCCTAGCTACTGAGCACCGATTGGTTGAGGAGCAATGCAAGGAAATTGAGAAGGCCACGATGGAGGTTGTCAAGGTGTTTGTAGATGGGTTCTTTAACTTCACAGATCAGACGATCGAGAAGTTTTCTGACCTTGAACTCGATCAATTTGAGCCTCGGTTTGACCTTCTTCCTGGCGACCCTTCTAATGCTGCTTCACCAGCCAACCAACCTTGATGGTTTTCTTCTTCCATTTTTTTTTTTTTGAAAGTGTAACTGTTCTTATTTATTAAAATGAAGAACACTTAACTTGTTTATTATATTGCTGATTATTTGTTGGGTTCTCCCCTTGCCCCTACTCTGAGGAGATCTTGACCTTGTTGAAGTATGTTGCTACTTTTCCCCCATGCTCAATCTTCACAATCCCGTGCTATGTAATCTAAACTGAGCTCTTTGGCTATTGCTAGCTCTTGTTGGCTATTCCTTTCCGTTGGTGTGGTGTCCTTATATCGTATTGTATGGATTCAGGTGAAGAGCAACAACTTGTTCATTATTCGTTCCCACCTAACTCCATCTAACTTCCACGTGCGCCATCTTCATTAACTTCTGCCATGATTGCATAAGTGTAACAGTCGCCTGCCTACCTTTGCTAGTTATCTCCCTCCCTATATATTGGAATCCTTTCTCTCCTACATTTCTGATTTTTTGAAGAGTCTCTCGTGCATTTTGCTTACTCTTCGATTTCATGGCTTCCTCTCCTACTCCTTTGTTCAAAAAGAGGGCTCAAGCTATGCTCGATGTAACCTGGTATTCAGTGTTTCTGCTTTTTTCCATCTTTACTGCTCTAGAGGCTAAAGAGTTTAGAAAATGGTACCAACTTCCTACTGATTTGGCTATCTGAATTCCTTCAATAGATGAGCCTTGCAACTTCCTCCTTCGCTAAGAAGTCTGTTTCTTCGAAAGCGCGTTTGAGATAGGTCTACGTTTACCCATCCATCCTGCCATTGGACGAGTTCTTGCCAACTTTGGGTTGTGTCCTTCTTGCCACTTTCTAGAGGGGTGGGGTACTCTGATCAGTTTTTTCATCTTCTGGCATTTGCAAGGTTACAGTGATTTTTCCACTGTTGTTCAGTTCCTGTATTTTTTTAGCATCGACTTTGATATGCCCCCTGCTTTAGTCACTTCACATGGAGGCGTGGTTTTTAGCTTCCTCCAATTTTCAATCCCTCTAGCCCTCTAGAGGGATGAACCCAAGTTTTTTCTTTATTTATGGGGATTTCTAGCAATCCTTTGAGGCACGGACTAAGCTTCCTCAGGTTCCTCATTTTTGGGTATATCTTTTATACATAGGTAAAGGAATAAAGGTCCTTGGGAATTTCTTTTTTGCCCGGGGGGTCTCTATGCTTAGTAGTTCTTATGTGGTCTTAACCGTGCTTGTATTGTGTAGATGGCCCCAGTTTGACCCTAGACAAGCTTAGCAGGGTTCGTCAACTCGTTCGTGCTATGCCAACTCCCTTCTCCTCGCTTGTAACAGCTCAGAATCTTTTTTGATTTGGAATTGGTTCCAATCCAGCCATCCGTCCCATTGTTGTTCCTGATCCTCCCCTCCTCCTCCTCAATATGGACTTCTCTCCAAGCAGGTCGTGTGAGGATACTGCCACCTCCACATGAAAATGCCGACAAGGCATCCTATTGTCGCAACCATCAAATTCTTCCTCCAGTGAGATAGGGGTTACAGCTATTGAGTTGTAGTTTTTGACAGGGAAGGTAAGGCTCAAGAAATGGCTTTTTGAGGTGGAGAAAGAGCGAGATGAGCTGAAGGCCGAGAATGCCCATCTGAGGGAGAAATTTTCTATTGCAACAAAATGTTGGGGGGCTTAAATCTTTTCTTGTTTTGTATCCCTCTTCCATTGTAACTACTTTGCCTATGAATACAAATTGTTTTTTTCCCTTTATTGCCTAGATTTTACTTTGTTGGTTCTAATTGTTTGGCTTTGAGCTCTTTTGAAAACTCTCGCTGAAAAAGCTCTTCTTTTGAGCTGAGAAGCTTTTCTGAGTTGATAAGCCCAGGGTCCGAGCTGAAAAGTCTAGTCAAATTTGTGTGGCTGAAGAGCTCATGGTTTTCTGAGCAAAGAAGCTCTCTTCTAAGCTTGAAAAAGCTCTTAGGCTGAAAAACCTAGTTGAATTTGCGTGGCTGAAGAACTCGCGGATTTTTGAGTTGAAAAGCTCTTAAGTTGAAAAGTCTAGTCAAATTTGCGCGGTTGAAGAGCTCGTGGCTTTTCGAGCTGAGAAGCTCTCTTATGAGCTTAAAAAAAATCTTAGGATGAAAAGCCTAGTCGAACTTTCGTGGCTGAAGAGCTCGCAGTTTTTTGATCTCAGAAGCTCTCTTTTAAGCTTGAAAAAGCTCTTAGGCTAAAAAGCCTAGTTGAATTTGCGCAGCTAAAGAGCTTGCAGCTTTCTGAGCTAAAAATCTCTTAGACTGAAAAACCTAGTCGAATTTATGCGGCTGAAGAGCTTGCGGCTTTTCGAGCTGAGAAGCTCTCTTCCGAGCTTGAAAAAGCTCCTATGCTGAAAAGCCTAGTAAAATTTCCTCATCTGAAGTGCCCACGGTTTTTCGAGCTAAGAAGCACTCTTTCGAGCTTGAAAAAACTCTTAGGCTAAAAAGCCTAGTTGAATTTGCGCAGCTGAAGAGCTCACGACTTTCCGAGCTGAAAAGCTCTTAGGTTGAAAAGCCTAGTCGAATTTGTGCAAGTTAAAAGCGTTTGAATTTTCGAGCTGAGAAACTCTCTTCTGAGCTTAAAAAAGCTCTTAGGCTAAAAAGCCTAGTCGAATTTCCATGTCTGAAAAGCTCACGGCTTTTCAAGCTGAGAAGCTCTCTTCCAAGCTTAAAAAAGCTCTTAGGCTAAAAAGCCTAGTTGAATTTGTGTGGCTTAAGAGTTTCTGGCTTTTCAAGCTAAGAAGCTCTCTTCTAAGCTAAAAAATCCTAGTTGAGGTTGCACAACTAAAGAGCTGGTGGCCTATCCGAGCTGAAAAAACTCTTTTCCAGGTTGAAAAGCTCACAGGCTTAAAAGCCTAATCAAGGCTACAAGGCTGAAGAACTCAGGACTTGTCCGAGCTGAAAAAGCTCTCTTCCAAGCTGAAAAGATCTTAGATCCCGTTAATGTAGACTGCAAATTTTCAGGACTTTGAATCTTCAAAAATTTCATTGATTTTGGAAATAAAAATTTACAACTTAAGGTTTATATTTCTCTGGATAACCCTATTGATAATATCACTTCAAATGATCTACATTCCAAGGTCGGACCATTCTTCCCTTCTTCGATCTGTAGCTCATAGTTCCTAGGTCGGACCACTCTTTTTTCAATGTAAGGTCCTTCCTAGTTTGGGCCAAGTTTCCCGTGTGAGGGATCCTTTCTAGCTGGGATCAATTTCTTAAGGACTAGGTCGCCTGGTTTGAAGCTTCTCTTCTTCACCCGCTTGTTATAGTATCTAGTAGTGCTTCTTTGGTATGAGAATTTATGTTGCAGCATTTCATCCCTTTTCTCACCCAAGAGTGATCTTTCATTTTGTTCGGAATCAAAGAGCTCAGCCCTGGCTGAGGGCAAGCTGACCTCGACTGGGGTTATTGCCTCAGTCCCGTAGGCAAGGCTAAATGGGGTCTCGCCCGTTGCAATCTGTGCTATTGTTCACTAGACCCATAACACTGTGGGAAGATAATCCACCAATTGGGACTTGGATGCCTCCAATTTTGTGTAGAAACCCTTGAATGTCGGGTTATTGAACTATTTTCTGTTGTTCGATGGGATGCCAAAATGGCAAACTATTGACGAAGTTCCTGACTTTCGGCTTGGTTATTTTGGTCAGCGACTTGGCTTCTGCCTATTTTGTGAAGTAATCCACCGTAACTATGGTGAATTTGCACTATCCAACACCAATTGGCAGGGATTCTAGGATATCTAATCCCCCATTACTGGAAAGGCTATGGACGGATGATAGGCATAAGCTACTATGGTGGGTAATATGACAAGTTGCCATGAATCTGACAGACTTGGCACTTTTTCACCATCTCCTTCACATCTTTAGCTATAATGGGCCAAAAGTACCCTTGTCGAAGTGCCTTGCTTGCCATAGTTTTGGCGCCGAAGTGGTTTTCGCAGATGCCTTCATGGATTTCTCTCAGAATGTAGTCTACCTCCATCTCAGACATATATTTCATTAGTGGAAATGAAAAACCTCTTTTATACAACTTACCTTGAATGATAGTGAATCTCGCCACTTTGGTTTTTAGCTTTGTCGTTTCCTTCAAGTAGCTTGGGAGGAGACCATTCTGTAAGAAGGATATGATGGGATCCATCCACGAGATCGTCTGCTGAACTGGCATGGCTTGACTATAATTGGGATGGACACTAGTTTTAGACAAGATCTCGATGGGAAATTTTCCATGTAAGTCTTGGTAGGTAGCAAATGCTAACTTAACCAGTGCATCTGCCCAAGTGTTAGCATCTCAAGACACCTGGACTAGCTCAGCAGGCTCCACACCTTCATCATATAGAGGGTCATCTTATCATTCTTGGCAGCATATTCTTCGTCGACTTGTCTGACCACCAACTGGAAGCCATTGTGGATCATGATATGTTGTGCGTCCATCGACAAGGCCAAGTTTAGGCTAGCTATAAGGGCCTCATACTCTGCCTCGTTATTGGAGGCCTGAAAGTTGATTCTTAACGCATATTCTAGATCGTATCCCTTAGGCGAGGTTAGAATCAGACCAACTCCACTCCCTTGCGCATTTGAGGCACCATCTACGTACAACTTCCAAGTTGGGATACCAGAAACACAATCTAGGTTTTTTGTACTCTCCTTGAGTGGTGGGGTGAATTCGGCTGTAAAATTGACTAACACCTGCCCCTTGATTGTCGTTCTAGGCTTGAATCTGATGTCAAACTTGCTAAGTTCCATCGCCCACTTGAATAGCCTTCCAGATGCCTCTAGCTTGTGCAGGTCCTACCTCATTGGATGATCTGTTGGAATCTCAATGGTGTGTGCTTGAAATTAAGGCCTTAATCTCCTAGCTGCCACTAGAAGGGCTAGGACGAGTTTCTCCATCTTTGGATATCTCTCCTCGGCCTCTCTAAGAGCTTTGCTGCAAAAGTAAACTGGTTGATGAGCCTTCCGCTTGTCCTTCACTAGAGTGGCACTGACTGAGAAGTCAGATATAGCAAGGTAAAGAGTTAAGACTTCTTCTTCTTGAGGGCTCACTAACACAGGTGGTGACGCTAGATAGGTCTTAAGAGCTTGGAAAGCCCCTTCATACTTCTCGTCCCATTGAAAAGAAGTCTTCGGAACCTTGAAGAATGGTTGGCACTTTTCGTTGGAACTTGAGACAAACCGATTAAGTACCGCTATCCTTTCGGTGAGGCGTTGTACCTCTCAGGTGTTGATGGGGGACTTCATTTCCAGAAGGGCTTTCACCTTTTTGGGTTTTGCTTTAATACCTTGACTATAGACTATGAAGCCCATAAACTTTCCTATCATGACCCCAAAAGCACATTTGGTCGAGTTTAGCTTTAATACCTCCCTAAGGTGCTGAATATGGAGCTTGAACTTGAGTGATTTGACGAGCATGTCGTCGATGTACACCTCCATCTTCAACCTGAGCTTTTCATGAAACATTTTATTGACCAGTCCCTGGTAGGTGGCCCGGCATTCTTTAATCCAAAAGGCATGACTTGGTAGCAGAAAATTCCTTGTTTAGCAATGAATGAAGTTTTTTCCTGGTTGTTTGAATCCATTTTGATCTGATTGTAGCCTGAGAAGGCATCCACGAAGCTGAGGAGCTCTTGCCCTGCCATGGCATCAACTATCAAATCAATCTGGGGTAGGGGAAAGCTATCCTTGGGGCATGCACAGTTGAGGTCAGTAAAATAGATACACAAGCGTCATTTCGCATTCACTTTCTTGACTAGTACAACATTGGCCAACCAGGTCGGATAATCAACCTCCCTGATGGCCTTTGCTCACAACAACTTGGCCACCTCCTCGTTGATTGCATCAAACCATCACGACAGCTTTTTAGGTAGAATATTCATAGATTTTTTCAGTGTCAAAAATAACATAATCATTCCCTAATATCTGTTTAATATTATAGTTAATAAATTGAATTCTCAACTTATAAAAGTACAATATCGATCAAGATTTATCCAATTTTTATATACTTTGATCAAACGGTATAAATTCATCCTAAAATATATTTTTACTTAAAAACATTATTCTTTATGCACGACACTTAATATCAGGCAACTCAATCAGCTCCCTATAGATAGGGAGTTAAAAAAGGCTAACACATGTATCTATGTCAAGGACACTGAAGAGGATGAGTAGGATAAGTGGATGAGGTGGAATGGAAAGAAATCGAGTTGTTGATTGATTGAAGGGACCAACCAATTGGACAGAAGGTAGCTGGAGGGGTAAATTCTCTCACCAACTAGGGTTTCCATCTTAGACCAGATAGTAATAAATGAATGTCCCATAGAAGACAAGTAATGCAGATATTTATAGCACAGTGTCCAGGTAGGTCAAACTGTCCACCACGGCCCTTTAAAATCTACACCAAGTTGAAACTGTGCGGCAATACCAGTGGCTCACCACAAGCCACGTGTTCGAATATTAATTATGCGAATCTAATGTTTCCTCAAGCACAATCCAGATACGGCCCTCAAGGAGGGGTTTGATGAGACAACAAGGGATTCCTAAGGTCAATGATCGTGACTAATCACCACAGGACCACAACCATAAGAGGGACATATTCATGATGCCCACAGCACGTTCCTTCGAAGGGTCCTCCCTTCCCTTTCTGAACCTTTCCTTGAGACCTTTGTCAACGTCCTCAAAAGAGTAAACCCATATAGTTTTGATCCTTAAGCTTTCAATCCACATGTCCCACCATCCCAGTGGATAGTGAGCCATACACTAGGAGGACTGCTCAAGAAAAATAAACCTCGAGGCCCGAGGTTGAGGCTGACAATTTTGGTTGTCCACCCCCTATTCCTCAGTTTTCCCTTGAGGAGGACCATACTACACTGTCCCTAAGCGGGTACCCCTCCTACTAGTCCAATGGTCCAGTCGAGAAACAATGTCCTATAAGCTGAGGATACCAATTTCGTTAACTATAAAGTCCCAACTTTTTGTGTTGTCTCCACAGTAGGGGAGGCGAGTCAAGCAGAGGTTGCCCAAGAATTTTTGTGGTGCCCCTTTTGTTCATCCATGATCGAGAGTCTATTTTTCCAATTTCGATGTGATAAGGATGTGTTCTACCTTTTTGCGATGCATGATGTTTACTACGGCACTAGAACCCTATTGCGGTACTGTGGTGTTGTAATGACATAAGGTGTCTGCAGCGACAGCATCTGTGGTTCTGTTATGGCATTGTTGTCCACACCAATTCTACTAGACCCTATCGGGCCCCACTGTCATATCAAAAAATAACTCATGCCACTTGTGTAATACTCTGATCTATTTCCATATAATCCCAAACACGTAATATCTAGAGCGCTAAAAACCTTCATAGATACTAAATGATACAGACTCCAAATAATGATTAAGCTCCATAAACATAACAAGTATTTTTTATTAAGCTCAAAAAATAACAAACTATACATAGAATGATACGGCTCAGTTATAGACTTTTTACATTTCACACATGTACGTGAAGCTTATTACTATTTACATGCATCAACAACCTTATTCAACACTTAGAATGAAAACCCTAAAAACTAGTAATTCAGACTTTCACAAACTTTCCCACCACCTGCTAATCTAAAAAGGGGGAAATAATGTAGGGTGGGCATGAATAGCTCAGTAGAGTAGATAAATTCCAAAGCATGAGAATAAAGTAATAGAGTAAAAAAAATTGAGCGAAAACATTTAAGCTAAAAAAAAATAATAACATCATAACATCAATACAATGATGCATACAATGATGCACTAATGGGCGATCATCCTAATAGATCACTCAGGGTCAATACGAACATATGATCCAACCGCTTGGGGGACTTTCACCCAAAAGAAGATACGCTTCCTAGTAACAACTACGTATCCAAGTTTGAAGACCAACAATGTCATCTAGGTATTTACGAACTAAATGAAAAACCCTATATGGCCTTAACCTGGAACGTAAACCTAGATTACATACAGTTCAAGCGGGAGCGAGAATGGCAAATTTCAAAAACAAAAGTGACAGTGGGAGCGTCATTAAAAACGTCAAATTGATATAAATTGCATTGTAATACACATTAGAAAAGAGGATCTCAAATAAATAAGAAAAGTATAATGGGCATTTTAGAACATGTTTTTTTTGTTCAACATCGTGATAGCATCAAAAAAAATTTGTGAATGATTAGAAAAAAAAAAAAAAAAAGCTTCAACCTTCAAGGCATTATTCAAGAGGGGAAGCAAACCCACATCGATAGGAAATGGTAGATGGGCAGTTCAACATGCCTATAAAGAGTCATTGACTCATTTTTCTCTGAACCATGACTTGGTGCTTTAGCTAGAAAGTATAGTACAACCATAAGGCACACTAATTAATGGTTGTGAGCCAAGTTGGGAGTCTGGGCTTGTGATTTGAAGTTCAAATTTTTGCTTAAAATAGTGTTTTTAGTAGTTAATTGAAATTGGCAAATTTACAAAAGTGAGTTCGCGAATTCATTTAAATCAAAGCCTGATTTTTTGATGAATTCGTTCCTTGTGCGCGAATTTACGTGTGGAGCTTCAGTTCATGAATGCTTTGACATGAATCATGTGACTCAAATGTAAACCCTTCACTACTAGACTATTGTGCACTTACATTTAATTCCAAAAGGATTTTGGAATTTGAATAATTTCCAATAATACAATCAATATGAACAATTAGTCCAAACTACACTCAATAATCCCCAATCTAGGTCCAGAGCCAAGTAAATATTCAAAACATCCAATCATATATTTTAAAACATGCTAAAGCATCATAAATAACATATTTCATAAGTTTGAAAGGATTTTAGAAAATCTCGTCTGATCCGAAATTGAGAAACCCTATCAATCGTAGTGTTTTGATTCGAAATTGCGCAAAAAAAAAAAAGAAACGATGATATCTTTCAATGAAATTTCATACCCATACTCAATTAACATATTTAAGAATAAATATAAAATTTATTTTAAAAAAATCACCCAAAAATTAGGTCATATTAGTCTCAGAAGAAAAATAGATATTTTACACCACAAATTCATTCGGGTATCAAATTTGACTGTGACCTCCGTATGGATGTTACAAAACTTTTGGGACCGACCAAAGTTTCATCAAACACTCAAGATATTTGTACTAGTTTTTCCAGGCAAGAGTTCTTGTATCAGCACAACTGGTTCATTCCAAAAAACCCCCGATGTACCAGTAAAACTGGTCTTGTTGTACCAATTCATCCGTAGATTTCTGCCAAGACCAGACTAGCAACTAGCATTTTGACCCTCTAAATAGCCCCTAAACCCATTTTAAATGGTGGAATTGGATTCCTTGGGTTGATTTTAGGCTAGGAAAACACTCCTGTAACATCAAAACACAAGATTTAATGATTTTGATTTTCAAAACCTCAAAAACCCTAACCTCAGTTTCAAACTTCAAACCACCCCTAATAGTCACAACGGCCATCCAAACCACCCCCAAGATTCTACAATAACACCCAGAAACTAACCCCAATCCTTGAATTACAACAAAACCTCTAGAACCATCAAATCCGTTATAAAACCATACATAACCCAAAATTTCAAAAATTAAATTCATGCATATACAATAATTAAAGCATGAATTAAATGTCGTAAACCATATCCCAACAAGTCCGAGCATTAAGAAAATCTATGTTCTGTCCATGGGGTGTGTTCAATGGTTGCCTCCTCAAAGTAGTCCAGCAGCCTCTATACTAGGGCCTTATACATGGAAAGTGCTAGCTCCTTCACATCATATTCCTCAGTTATCCTTTTGATAATAAGCTTTGAATTACCCCTAATTGGATACTTTGTATGCCCAACTTTCGTGCCGCAAAAGGCCCCATAATCCTCCCCACTTAGATTCGATATGTCATCCAATACTAAGTGTCACTGATAGGGGTGTGATGACCATTATAGCGAGTGTTTTTGCAATGTTTTGTGGACCCCACAACTATAAATGGTTTTATAGCCATTGAAGGTGTTGTGGCTGCGGAGGCCCCTGCTCTGATTCTCCTTCTGAAAAATCCTCCTTGCGCAGTTCATACTCATCATCTAGGAAGTATGCCAACAAGTCAGCCAGGGCTTGGCTCTTTATCCCTTGGAGCTATGCACTTGGTGTCGAATTTAGACAAAGTAAGGAGCCACTGCACCGCCCTTCTAGTCCGGGAGGGTCGTGTTAACAAATACTAGAGAGGGTCGCACTTGGTCATCAGCATGTCCTCCTAGGCCAAGAAATAATATTGTAGGATTTTCACTACAAACACCACTGCTAGATAGTGTCTTTCCACTCTAGAATATATCATTTCTATGTCTTTTATAATGCGGCTAAAGTAATAGATGGGCCTTTCTAGACCCACCACCTCTCATGCTCTCAATCCTTCAACAACCTTCCCTACAGAGGTCAGGTACAACAACAAGGGTTGGTCCTCCTGTGGTGCAACAATAGTCTGTGTAGATCTGAGGGTCTTCTTGATTGTGTTGAGAACTTGCTATTCCTCCATGTTCTACCCAAATGGTGCCTTTTCCTTAAGTAGAGGGGTGAATGGCATAGTCAGCTTGGAAAGGGCTAGAATGAACCATTGCAAGTAGGATACTTTCTCGATCTTTACTACGTCTGGATCTATGTCGTGTCAATGTACCAGGAAACTAAGAAATTTCCTAGTTGTCACTCTGAAGGTACACTTTAGAGGGTTCATGTGGAGGTTGTACTTTTTGCATCTTTTCGCCTTTTGAAAATTGGCATTATGATCTTTCATGGAGGGAGGTTGTCAACGTAGTCATCAACAATATTGTGCATCATATCATGAAAGATCGTGATCATGGCACGTTTATAGGTTGCACCTGTGTTTTTCAGTCCAAAAGCATTGCAATATAATAGAAATTGCCAAAGAGAGTGCTGAAAGCAATCTTTTATGCGTCTTCCTCAACCGTCTTGATCTGATTATACCCTACAAACTCATCCATAAAGGACATTATTGCACGCCACAAGGTGGCATCAATGAATATGTCAATGTTAGACAACAAAAACTCATCCTTGGGACACAACTTGTTTAAGTCCTGAAATCCATGCATATCCTGATGGCCTCATTCTCTTTCTTGATGAGGATTATGTTTGATAGCCATACCAGGTGCTAGATGGGTTTGATGAAGATGACATCCAACAAATTTTTTAACTCGTCCATAATCATTTTTATCACCTCAGGGATATAGTTTCGTGGGTCCTACTTGATAGGCTTGTTTGAGGGATGGACATTCAGTTTGTGACAGACTAGGCTAGGGTCGAGTCTAGGCATCTCTTCATAATTTCGTGCAAAAATATCAGTATACTCTGTCAACAGTGCCAAGAACGTCTATTTCTTTTCACGTAGAAATCCTTTACCGATGAAGATTGTCTATGGTGATTCTCCAGAAGGAGCAAGATTCACATCTTCAAGTTCTTGTTCCTCCGGCTTAGGGTATTCCTCTATTCATTCTACCGTGAGAATTGTATTGGTGGACATCGCAGCAGGGTTGGTTTACCCACCCAAACCTCACAAGTGGTCCCCCTCCCCCCCTAAAAAACCATCATAACTGGTAAACCACTCGCTCATCATGTAGGATATGGTGAATGTATCTCTTCAGAACTTCCTCATGCTAGGATTCTTCAATTTGTCAATTACCTTAGGCTCGCTCTCTGAGCCTCTCTTTCATATTAACCCTTTGAAGCACCACATAAATTTCCCATTGGACCTTGTCTCATGTGGGAATATGGAACAATAAGGGACGTTGTAGTGACCCTAAAGCATCATTATCCTTGGCCACTTTGTCGCATAGCACTTTTTCCACTAAGTATGTCTCATTGCTGCTGAAAGGGTCCTCAGCCGCAGATATCATCACTTGTTTTCGTTCTAAATTATCTTCTTACACTGATGATATGTAGAAAGGACTACCCCAAGGTCATTCATCCAAGTGAATTCAAGATATGTATGGTAAGTTGTCGAGATATCAATAACGTGGAAAGTTATGGGCACCCTCACTTTGCCCATGACCAAGGAAATAGTAACATATCCGAGGGTCCTTCTTTTGTCACTAGCGAACCCGACGATGACAGTGGTTTTCCTAACTAGACTTGACTCAGAAGCCCAAGTTGTTCGTAAGTGGACAAAGGCATGACATTCACTCATGTCCTATTATCTAGGAAGATCATTTTTAATGTACCTTGTTATTCCTTGTAGTGAGGTAGAGGGTGCGATTATGCTTCTAGGGCGTTTGCGATCTCCCTTCGTGAAGTTGATAGCACTAGAATTTTTAGGACCCGAGGGCCCTTCAGCACACAAATCCATAATGGCCTTGGAGGATGCCAACCTGGTACTTTCGGTGAACCCCAACTGGTTGAATACATTTATGAACTTCACTATCTCCTTTAAAATGTGTGCGCCTACATGGTAGAATTCCAAGGACTCCCGACTCTGGTGTACCTCGGGCCATTCTTCAAAGTTACCTTCTCTTATTTTCTCAATCTCATCATAAAAATATATCTTGTGCATTTTGTTGCCTTTCTTGTGATCTATGAGAAACCTGTAGTAAATGTTGCCCTAGCGTCGGTCAACACCAATTCTCCACTTTTTAAGCATTTTTTTATTTTTGTGGCAAGTACCCCATAGGGTACATGGCTTGTTGCACAACTGAAACAAACATGGACCTTATGTCCATGGTCATTGGAATAGGCTCCTTATGTCTATCCAGTAGGGGCCTGGACCTAGGCCAGCAACACAAAACCAGCCTAGAAGTTGGCCATTCTGTGTTGGTAGGGTATGGCACCTAGGCACTTGCTGGTGGAAATGAGGTGGTGGCACTAGGGATTTGAAATACTAAGGGCAGGGTTTTAGGGGTAGAAGGAACTAAAAAAGGTGTTGATAATTTTGTTTATTTATTTTAATAATATCAATTTGGTGAGACAATAGAAATAGACGATTAAGCTTGAATGAATGCTAAACTGGCCAAATGAGATTTAAGAAGGAATAAATAATGTAAGGTTCTAACGATAATATTTTTTATCTTGATTTTACTATTTTAAAATTAAAATATTATTCATTGTATCAACGCCACATCTTTTATAGAGAGAGAGAGAGGGAGAGAGAGAGATTTAATTGAGCTATGCTCCATGACGCAAGGTCCCCAACAGAGAATAGGGTAGGGTTGCTTTGGGATCTACCACCGACCAATAAGGTACAATGGAATAAAATGAATGAGAAAATGATAATGCCAAACTCAAACTCCTCTGATGCATGCTCCAGTTGGCAGTTTTACGTTATTGAAAGATAAAATTGAAAGTTGAATTTTAAGTATTAAATATTGAATTTTTAATTCATAAATTATTTGATACTCATTGAAATTTAAGTACTGAATTAAACCGAACAATTTGATAACTAAAAGAGATAATGCCTAAAAATAAATTAGTTTTTGCACGGAGGAGTTCTTTGATGAGTTGAGATAGCGATTCTCCAAATGATCTCAAATGGTGAACCTAAAAGGAATCAACAAAGTTAGGAAACGGGTCAAGCATACAACCAACTTATTCTTTTCGATGCTTAAGTCAATCAGCATTTGAATAAGAAACAGTGAACAATATATCATGGATTTAGATTGCGTATCTCAGTTTAGATTTCAGAGAGGTATTTATACCTTAATTCGTAATGATGTCTCCCTTAGCTGGATTCCCATCCTAGAATTTACTAGCTTAGGGTTGCAATCTAGCATAATGAGTATTGTTCCATCATATCTCATTAATGCTAAGTGCTCAAACATTCGGATCTATTCTCGGGACCACGCCGAGCATTTATGGCTCACCCCCTGTTATCGAGTGCTCTACATATGTACTCAGACCTATAGTCGAGTCTTTATGAGAAGGTACTAGATCCCATCAGGAACCCCGAGGGCTCCCCTTCAGTCTAACAACTATTAATACCTTGTAATGATGATTGCTTTTACGTTCTTTGAGGATTAAACAACTATTAATGATTTGTTACACCAACACGACCCCTATTAATGAGCTGTCACACTCCATTTAACGTCAGGTTTCGAGTATGTTACTTGGCCCCGAGTATCCCACTTGCTTGGCGCCTCCTGTTTGGCAAGTTACATGCACTTTGACAACTGTAGACCGCTACATGTTAGGTTTTTGTTGGCACATTGTGTAACGTCCCGTCAATTTTCAGTTTTGTCCTTCCACTCTTCATTTTGATAATATTTATAAAATATGTCTTTATCTAATAAAAGCTATTGTATTTATGAGCTTTCTGAATTAAGTAAGGGATCTCCTACTTAATATTTTAGCATATTTTTAAAGAGCACTTGACATATTAAGAGATCTTAATTTTAATTATCAAACAAACTTAATTAAAGTGCCAAATACAATCATTTAAAATGCTAAATTTGAGTTAACAAACACACCCTTAGACATAATTGTAATTTGAGCAAGTCAATTCTAATCCAAACATAACTATTTAATTTGTGATAAGAGATTGCAATGTAAAGGTTGGGTTTTGGATTAAAAATCTGAATCCACTTTAAATTCAGACAATACTTGAATTATATATAGAGTTTTTGGTAGCTAGACTAAATTTCAGCTTGAATAGCAGAACCTTGGAATCTATCCAAATTTGAAATTAAGTTTCAATCCAAAAATTGAATAAATAATTTAATCCAAACTTCATTCCGGGTTGTATACCCAAGTTTGAAATTTTAACACATGCAATCTGGAGTGGCTCAACAACATTTGGGGTCTATACCAATAGCGGACAATGAGACTTTTTTATTTTCTTAATAATAATTAAATTTTTTAATTTAAAATCTATTATTTTTATGGTTGAATGGTTCGAGTTGAAGCCAAGTTAAAATGATGATTCAAATTTAACCTAGAGATTGAACCCGATTGACCTCTAACTTTTCCGGTCCATCCAACTTGTACAATGGAACAAGAAGAGATAAGATAAGAACATTAAACAATTGCTTATCGATTACTAAATATTTAGAGATGGTGGTAGTGCATCACCTTGTGCCTCGAGTCTTTGTCTCAACCATAATGTTTTCCACTTGATTTATTTCACAAATGTACATTAACCAACTATATTCGTAAGTTTTCCCCTCGTCATGACACCTAAGAAAAGCATTTTATTCATTAATAAAGTTATACAATAAAATTATTAGAATATTAACAAAAACATACGTGATACATCCATCTCATATCATGATTTTTTATAAATAAAATTGGGACCCATTTCTACACTTCCCCGTCAAAAGATGCAAAAGATATACATCTAATGTCACTTTATAGCTCTTCAAAAATTACAATGCGATGTTGGTGGCTCTTATCATCTATCTAATCTAGGATGTTTCTTAATAACTTTTTTGTCCGCTTTTTAGGTATCAAAAAATTATTTTTTCCGTTAAAATTTTCAAAATAAGAAAAAGGCACGAAAAGTACCGACCAAACCCAATTTTTTTTTGGTAAGTAGTCAAACACAACTTATACCCAACAAGATAGCCCTTTTTTCTCATGTCATCATTTTCAAATTAACATCGAACCAATCATCAAAACGTCATGACACCTTTTTAGGTAGAATTACATATTCGTCCATTAATACTCCGTTTGGTACAAGAAATGAAAAATTGGAAGGATGAAAAAGTGTGGAAATACACTTTTCATCCTTGAAGGAAAGAAAAATATTTTCCTACTTTGTGTTTGGTATGATGGATGAAAGGTTGAAAGAATTAGTTTTCTATTGTTTGGTATAGAAGGAAAAGTGGAAGCAAATAAAAGATACATGTACTTAATTTACCATTATATCCTTATATATATATAATTTTTTATCATAAATAAATTTAAGGGATTCAGTGTCGCTCTAATTAGTTATAAAAATAAATATAAATATGTATACCAAAAATAATAGCCAACAACTCAAGCTCCTTTGTAAATTGAAGAAATCGTAAATCTATAACGCATATTTAAGTTTAAATTGTAAATTTATTGTTAATCAGTGTTTGAGTCACTTATATAAAATAGACCTCGCTTAAATTTATAGTACATGTTCCATTTATAAGAGAAATGAAAAGAAATTTATTTGGTCTTTACTTCTTACAATATCATTTTTCTTTATTGTTCGATATGGAAAAAAAATTACATATGTTATTTAGAATGTTATTATAAAAAAAATAATTAAATAATGTCATCAGGTGTCGTACCTTGTATAAGTTATGTAACAATATTTTAAAATTGTGCCACTTATATAAATGGTACTTAACATGATAGTTATAGAGAATATACAATTAATAAGGATATAAATATAAATTAACTCAATTACCTTTTGCAGTCAACAATTCTCTCCCATTTTCCGCCAATATTTGGGTGGATAAAAAATGATGGGCCCAGAGGAAATTAATTCCTTCCTTTTTTCCTTTTCATCCACTTTTCCTTTCTCACCAAACAATGAAAAATACTTCATTACCTCCCATTTTCCATCCTCACCTTTCCATCCACTTGTTTTTCCCTCTTACCAATTAGGGCATAATATTTTTATAATTATGCGACAACCTTTTATTTTGAAGAAAAATTACGACTTACATCATTAAAAATGTTTGAAAAAATTATCAATACGTCTTTTATTGCTCACAGAAACAAAATTAATCATGTGTAATACTTTATTCCTTTTTTTGTTAAAAGAATTATTTCGTATTAGAAAAAAATAATCATGTATTTAAAAATCTTATTTCTTATTCATCTTCTTTTTATTCTCTTTCTTTTTCTCTCTCACACACGCTCTATTACACCCACAAAATGACGTTGGTACTCACCTAGCTCGCTTGTTTCTTCATTCTTCCACAAAGAAACTTAAAATGTGTTTGGCATTATAAAAAGTTCGGTTGCATTAAGAAGATGAAGTTAGAATCTAATGGTGCTCGGAAATGCTTAGTCCAAGCCCAGAATGATGAGCTTGATGGTCCAAAGAGGGGTTAGTGCGAATATATGAATTGACAGTAGATTAAGCTGTGAGAATAAATTAGAAACAATATATAAGTGGTTCACTTTAACCAAGAAACTAAGGCTATGTCTACTATAATAGAGTCTCTTACTCCTTGGGGGGGTGTATATTTCTTGAGGAAGAAGATTACAATGGGTTGTTGGGCTTAAATCCTATTCATACAATGTTTTATGAGTACAAGTATATCAATCAAGAAGTTATCGGTCCTCTTTTGTAGCGTGATAGTGTTCTATTTATACAAGTAATTCTTCTAGGGTTTCTTGCGGCTTCCTCTTTCTTTTTGCTAATTATGTGGTGCCCTCTTCCTTTGTCCTTTAGTGACCTCTGACATATGATGCCACTGTATCCATGATCCTTGAGTAGTTACGTGCATAAATATTCTCTTTACCAAAGAGTACACATTCATTAGAGGCCCCAAAAGTTGTCCCCCTTGACACGTGGCGCAAAATGGGACATTTGGGGTTTGGTGAGTACTGAGCTCATTGATCCTGAGCTGCTTAACGCTAGGCTTGTTATGACCGAACAGGTTGTGCCGAGCTAGACTCTCTGTGAGGCTCCCTCCTTTGGATTATGGCTCATTCTTTATTACGGATCAAATGGGTTGTTGACGGGTCTCTTGGGTCGTTGTGCACCCTTTTTGGCCCATTAGATGATTTGGGTTTAGGATGGGTAACTCACTCCAAAATTCTATCGTTATCAGTTGCCCCCCAATCCCAGGTCACGAGGATGACGTCAAGCTCTGGCCTAGGGTTAAATAAGTCTTTTCTTGGGTTATGATTGCTTCCACAGATGGAGGTTTTACCTGATCATCAACGCTGCCTTAGTACGTGTTTGGTTAATCCGTATCGGCTTTGATGGGACAGACGTGCTCAAGTGGGCGCACGTGTCACCTATAGGGCGATTCTCATAAAGTAGTTTTCTGCACGTTCCTCTCTACATCCCATTGCGATAATAAATGTTGTGTATAAAAGGGGAAAGAAACTCTTGATCTCTCCTATTTGCATTTTGAATCTCTTTCTTATCACGTTTCCTCTCCTTTTTCCTGGTTTTTGAAGCAGTCGGGTTGTCGAACAACTTTATGTTGTCTGAAGTGCCCTAGGGATGCCCAAAATGGCAATCTATCAACTTCCAAATGAAGTTCTTGACTTTCTGCTCAGTTATTTTGACTAGAGGCTCAGCTTCTGTCCATTTTGTGAAGTAATCCACTGCAACTATGGTGAATTTACACTGTCCAACACCAATCGACAGGGGTCCTAGGATATCTAATCCCCAGTACTGGAAAGGCTAAGGATTGACGACAGGCTTAAGCTGCTCTGGTGGGCAGTGTGGCAAGCTGCCATGAATCTGACAGGCTTGCCACTTTTTCACCATCTTTTTCGTGTCTTTGGCTATAATGGGCCAAAAATATCCTTGCCAGAGTGCCTTGCTCGCCAGAGTTCTGGTGCCGATGTGGTTTTTGCAAATGTCTTCATGGATTTCTCTCAGGATGTAGTCTATCTCCATCTCAAATATGGATTTCATTAGTCAAAACAAAAAATCTCTTTTGTACAACTTACCTTAAATGATAGTGAATCTTTCCACTTTGCTTTTTAGCTTTGTCACTTCCTTCGAGTCTCTTGGGAGGAGACCACTCTATAAGAAGGATATGATGGGATCCATCCACGAGGTCGTCTCCTGAATTGGCATGGCTTGACCATCATCGGGCTAGACACTAGGCTCAGACAAGATCTCGATGGGAACTTTTCCAGGTAAGTCTTTATGGGCAGCAGTAGCTAACTTAACCAATGCATCAGCCCGAGTGTTAGCATCTTAGGGCACCTGGATTAGCTTGGCTATGACAAACTTTCTCAGTAGGCTCCGCACCTTCATCATGTAGAGGGCTATCTTATCATCCCTGACAGTGTATTCTTCCTCGACTTGTCTGACTACCAATTGGGAGTCGTTGTGGATCATGATATGTTGTGCCTCCATCACAAGGCCAAGTTTAGGCCAGCTATAATGGCCTCATACTCTGCCTCAGTATTCGGCTATAAAATCGGCTAGCACCTACCTTTTGATTGTCATTCTCGACTTGAATCTAATGTCAAACTCGCTAAGTTCGATCGCCCACTTGACTAGCCTTCCAGATGCCTCTAACTTGTGTAGGATCTACTTCATTGGCTAATCTATTGGGATCTCGATGATGTGTGCTTGAAATTATGGCCTTAATCTCCTTGCCGCCACTAGAAGGACTTGGACAAGCTTCTTCATCCTCGGATATCTCTCCTCGGCCCCTGTGAGGGCTTTGCTGCAAAAGTAAACTGGTTGATGGGCATTTCGCTTGTCCTTCACTAGAGCGGCACTGACTGAGAATTTAGATATAGCAAGGTAAAGAGTTAAGACTTCTTCTTCTTGAGGGCTCACTAACACAGGTGGTGAAGCTAGATAGTTCTTAAGAGCTTGGAAAGCCTCTTCACACTTCTCGTCCCACTAAAAAGAAACCTTCAGAACCTTAAAGAACGGCTGGCACTTTTCACTGGAACATGAGACAAATCGATTAAGTGCCGTTATCCTTTCAGTGAGGCGTTGTACCTCTCAAGTGTTGATGGGGAACTTCATTTCTAGAACAGTTTTCACCTTTTCAGGGTTTGCTTCAATACCTCGGCTATTGACTATGAAGCCTAGAAACTTTCCTGTCGAGACCCCAAAAGCACATTTGGCCAGGTTTAGCTTCAATACCTCCCTAAGGTACTGAATGTGGAGCTTGGAGTTGAGTGATTTGACGAGCATGTCGTCGATGTACACCTCTATCGTCAACCCGAGGTTCTCACGAAATACTTTATTGACCAGTCTCTAGTAGATGGCCCCGGTATTCTTTAATCCAAAAGGCATGAATTGGAAGCAAAAAATTCCTTGTTCAGTAATGAATGAAGTTTTTTCCTGATTTTTTGGATCCATTTTGATCTGATTATAGCCTGAGAAGGCATCCATAAAGCTGAGAAGCTCATGCCCTACCGTGGCATCAACTATCAAATCAATCTGGGGTAGGGGAAAGCTATCCTTGGGGCATGTACAGTTGAGGTCGATAAAATTGATACACAGGCGCCATTTCCCATTCACTTTCTTGACTAACACAACATTGGTCAACCAGGTCGGATAATCAACCTCCTTGATGGCCTTTGATTGCAACAACTTGGCTACCTCCTTGTTGATCGCATCTAACCATCATGACACATTTTTAGGTAGAATATTCATAGATTTTTTCATTGTCAAAAATAACATATTCATTCCCTAATATCTATTTAATATTATAGTTAATAAATTGAATTCTCAACTTATAAAAAGCACAATATCGGTCAAGATTTATCCAATTTTTATATACTTTGATCAAACGGTATAAATTCATCCTAAAATATATTTTTACTTAAAAACATTATTCTTTATGCATGACACTTAATATCAGGCAACTCAATCAACACTCTGTTGATGTGGAGTTAAAAGAGGCTAACACATGTATCTATGTCAAGGGTACAAAAAAGGATGAGCATGATAAGTGGATGAGGTGGAATGGAATGAAATTGAGTTGCTTATTGATTGAAGGTACCAACTAGTTGGATAAAGGGTCAGTGTAGGGGTAAATTCTCTCACCAACTGGGGTTTCTATCTTAGACCAAATAGTAATAAATGAATGTCCCACATAAGAAAAGTAATGCAAATATTTATAGCACAGTGTCCAGGTAGGTCAAACTGCCAATTGTGACCCTTTGACACCTGTGCCAAGTTGAAACTACCTTAACTGTGACGATACTGGTGGCTTATCACAAGCCACGTGTCTAAACATTAATTAGGTGAACGTGTGATGTTTCCTTAAGTGCAATCTAGATATGGCCCCCGATGAGGGGTCAGCTAAGGCAAAAAGGGATTCCCAAGGTCAATGATCGTGACTAATCACCATAGGACCACAACCATAGGAGGGCCATATTTGCGATGCCCATAGCACGCTCCTTCGTGGGGTCCTCCCTTCCTTTTCTGAACCCTCACTCGAGACCTTTGTCAAGGTGCTCAAAAGAGTAAACCCATATAGTTTCGATCCTTAAGCCAACAATCCACATGTCCCACAATTTCAATGGGTGGTGAGCCATACACTAGAACGACTGCTCGAGCAAACTAAACCCCGAGGCCCTGCCCGAGTTCGAGGCTGACAATTTTGGTTGTCCACCACCCCATTCCTCAGTTCTCCCTTAAGGAGGGCCGTACGACATTGTACCTAAGTGGGTACCCCTCTTGCTAGTCCAATGGTCCAGTCGAGAAACAATGTCATATAAGTTGAGGATACCAATTCCGTTAGCTGTAAAGTCCCAACTTTTTGCCTTGTCTCCACAGTGGGGGAGGCGAGTCAAGCAGAGGTTGCCCAAGAATTTTTGCGGTGCCACGTTTGTTCATCCTTGATCAAGGGTCTATTTTTCCAATTTCGATGTGATAAGGATGTGTTCTACCTTTTTGCAATGCATGATGGTTACTACGGCATTGGAACCCTCTCGCGGTACTATGGTGTTGTCGCAGCACTAGGTGCAAGCAACAAAATCATCTGTGGTTCTATCATTGCATTGTTGACCACATCAATTCTGCTAGACCCTATCGGGCCCCACTGTCATATCAACTAATAACTCCTGCCACTTGTGTAATATCGTAATCTATTTCCATATAATCCCAAACTCGCAATATCTAGAGCGCTAAAAACCTTCATAGATACTAAATGATACAGACTCCAAATAATGAGTAAGTTCTAACACCAATTACATAAACATAACAATTATTTGTTATTAAGATCAAAAAAATAACATACTATACATAGATATGATACGGCTCAATTATAGACTTGTTACATTTCACACATGTACATGAAGCTTATCACTATTTACATGCATCGGCAACCACATTCATCACTTAGAATGAAAACCCTAAAAACTAGCAGTTCAGACTTTCACAAACTTTCCCACCACCTGCTAATTTAAAAAGGGGGAAATAATGTAGAGTGGGCATCAATAGCTCAATAGAGTAGATCAATTCCAAAGCACAAGAGTAAAGTAATAGAGTAGAAAACATTGAGCGAAAACATTTAAGTTAAAAAAAATAATACGATCATAACATCAATACAATGATGCACTAGTGGGCGATCATCCTAACAGATCACTCAGGATCAATACGAACATATGATTCAACCGTTTGGGGGACTTTCACCCCTAGGAATATACGTGCCCTAGTAACAATTACATATCCAACTCCGAAGACCAACAGTGTCATCTAGGCATTTACGAACTCAATAAAAACCCCTCTACGACCTCAACCTGGAACGTAAACCTAGATTACATAGAGCGCAAGCGGGAGCAAGAGCGGCAAATTTCAAAAAAAGTGAGAGCGACAACATCATTAAGAACGTCAAATTTATATAAATTCTATTGTAATACACATTAGAAAATAGGATCTCAAATAAATAAGAAAAGTATAATGAGCATTTTAGAACATATTTTTTTTGTCCCACATTGGTATAGCATCAAAAAAATTATGGTGAATGATTTAAAAAAAAAAAAAAAGCTTCAACCTTCAAGGCATTGTTCAAGAGGGGAAGCAAACCCACATCAATAGGAAATGGGAGATGGGCAGTTCAACATGACTATAAAGAGTTATTGACTCATTTTTCTCTGAGCCATGACTTGGTGCTTTAGCTAGAAAATAGAGTACAGCTGTAAGGCACACTAATTAATGGTTGTGAGCCAAGTTGGAAGTCTGGGCTTGTGATTTGAAGTTCAAATTTTTGCTTTAAATAGTGTTTTTTTAGTAGTTAATTGAAATTAGTGAATTTACAAAAGTGTGTTCGCGAATTCATTTAAATCAAAGTGCAATTTTTTTACGAATCCGATCCTAGTGCACGAATTTACTTGCGGAGCTTCAATTTGCAAATGCTTTGACATGAATCATATGTAAACCCTTTGCTACTAGACTATTGTGCAATTACATTTAATTCCAAAAGGATCCCTGGAATTTCAATAATTTCCAACAATACAATCAATACGAATAATTAGTGCAAACTACACTCAACATTCCCTAATCTGGGTCCAGATCTAAGTCAATATTCAAAACACTCGATCATATATTTTAAAACATGTTAAATCATAATAAATAACATATTTCATAAGTTTGAAAGGAGTTTAAAAAATCTCGTCTGATCCGGAATTTAGAAACTCTATCAATCGTAGTGTTTTGATCCGAAATTGCCAAAAAAAAAAATTAATGTTATTTTTCAATGAAATTTCATACCCATACTCAATTTAACTATTTAAGAATAAATATAAAATTTATTTTGAAAAAATCACCCAAAAAATTGGGTCATATTGGTATCAGAAGAAAAATAGATATTTTACACATTTTAATTTGGGTATCAAATTAACCTCAAATTTGACCATGACTTCCGTATGGATGTTACAAAACTTTTGGGACTAACCAAAGTTTCATCGAACACTCAAGATAGTTGTACCAATTTTTCCAGGCAAGTGTTCTTGCATCGGCACAACTGGTTCATTCCAAAAGAACCACGATGTACTTGTACAATTGGTCTTGTTGTACCAGTTCATCCGTAGCTTTCCGCCATGACCAAACCAAAAACTAGCATTTTGACCCTCTAAATAGACCCAAACCCATTTTAAATAGTGGAATTGGATTCCTTGGGTTGATTTTAGGCTAGGACAACACTCCTTTAACATCAAAACACAAGATTTAATGATTTTGATTTTTCCAAACCTTAAAACCCTAACCTCAGTTTCAAACTTCAAGCCAACCCCACTGGTCACAACAGCCATCCAAACCACCACCATGATTCTACTATAACACCTAGAAACGAACCCCAATCCTTGAATTAAAACAAAACCTCAAGAACCATTTCAAACCCATACATAACCTAAAATTTCAAAAATTAAATTCATGCATATACAGTAATTAAAATGAGAATTAAATGCCATAAATTGAATCCCAACATCCTAATTATGCTAAAAGGATACCTTTCCTTTCTCGCGTTCAACCCCTACGGAATTTGTATCTCAAGCTTTTCTCTTTCTCTCTCAATCCTCTCTCTCTCTCTCTATCGATTCTCCCTCATCCAAATCCCTACATTCATGCTCTATGGTTGGAAAAATTTTAGTGATAGAACTTGGCAGTGTTTTCCTTTTAACTTGGATAGTTTCCTCTTCTTCTGCCATGTCCAACGAGTCAAAGCATTAAGAAAACCTATTTTATGTCCATGGGGTGTGTTCAATGGTGGCCTCCTTGAAGTCGCACAGCAACCTCTATGCTAGTGCCTTATACATGGAAAGTGCTAGCTCCTTCACATCATATTCCCTACTTACCCTCTTGATGATAAGCTTTGAATTACCCCTAATTGGATACATCGTATGCCCAATTTTCGTGCTGTAAAAAACCCCCATAATCCTCCCCACTTAGATTCGATATGCCATCCAATGCTAAGTGTCACTGTTAGGGGTGTGATGACTATTATAGCGAGTGTTTTCATGATGATTGTGGACCCCACAGCTACAACTAGTCCTATGGCCATTGAGTGTGTTGTGGCTGCGAAGGCCCCTGCTCTGATTCTCCTGTTGAAAACTCCTCCTTGTGCAGTTCATACTCATCACCTGGGAAGTATGCCAACAAGTCAGTCAGGGCTTGGCTCTTTATCCCTTGGAGCTACGCACTTCATGTCAAATTTAGACAAAGTAAAGAGCCACCGCACCGCCCTTCTAGTTAAGGAGGGTTGTGTTAACAGATACTAGAGAGGGTCGCACTTGGTCATAGCTTGTCCTCCTGAGTCGGGAAATAATATTGTAGTTTTTTCACTGCAAACACCAGTGCTAGATAGTGTCCTTCCACTCTAGAATATATCATTTCTACATCTTTTATAATGCGGTTAAAGTAATAGATGGGCCTTTCTAGACCCACCACCTCTTATGCTCTCAATCCTTCAACTACCTTTCCCGTGGAGGTCAAGTACAGCAACAAGGGTTGGTCATCCCATGGTGCAACAATAGTCTATGTAGATCCAAGGGCCTTCTTGATTGTGTCGAGAACTTGCTATTGTTCCATGTTTTACCTAAATGGTGCTTTTTCCTTTAGTACAAGGGCAAATGGCATAGTCAGCTTGGAAAGGGCTAGAATGAACCATCACAAGTAGGACACTTTCTCAATCTTTCCTACATCTAGATCTATGTCATGTCAATTTACCAAGAAGCTGAGAACTTTCCTAGTCGTCACTTTGAAGGCACACTTTAGAGGGTTCATGTGGAGGTTGTACTTTTTTCATCTTTTAAATACCTTTCAAAAGTTGGCAATATTATCTTTCCTAAAGGGAGGTTGTCAACATAGTCATCAATAATATTGTGCATCATATCATGAAAGATCATAATCATAGCACATTCATAGGTTGCACCTGCATTTTTCAGTCCAAAAGACAGTACAATATAATAGAAATTGCCAAAGAGAGTGCTAAAAGCAATCTTTTATGCGTTTTCCACGACCGTCTTAATCTAATTGTTAGGCAACGAAAACTCATCCTTGGGAGACAACTTGTTTAAATCCCTAAAATCCATGCATATCCTGATGGCCTCATTCTTTTTCTTGACGAGATCTATGTTTGATAGCCATACCAGGTGTTGGATGGGTTTGATGAAGATGACAACCAACAAATTTTTCATCTCATCCTTAATCTTTTTCATTGCCACAGGGACATAGTTTTGTGGGTGCTGCTTGATAGGCTTGTCTGAGGGATGTATATTCAGTTTGTGACAAACTAGGCTAGGGTCCAGCCTGGGCATCTCATCAAAATTTCGTGCAAAAATATCAGCATACTCCGTCAATAGTGCCAAGAAAGTCTATTTCTTTTCAGGTGGAAATCCTTTACAGATGAAGATTGTCTGTGGTGATTCTCCAGAAGGAGCAAGATTCACATCTTCAAGTTCTTGTTCCTTCGGCTTAGGGCAATCCTCTATGCATTCTCGCATGGGAATTGTATTGGTGGACATCGCAACAGTGTTGGTTTCAACTTCATGTGCCTCCACATAGGGACTCTCCCACCTAAGCCTCACGGGTGGTCCCTCCCCCCCCCCCCCCCTTAGAAAACCACCATAACTAGTAAACCACTCGGCTGTCAGGTAGGATACGATGAATGTATCTCTTCAGGACCTTCTCATGCGGGGATTCTTCAATTGCCAGTTGCCTAGGGCTCGCTCTCGGAGCCTCTCTTTCACACTGACCCACTGAAGCACCACATAAACTTCTTGTTGGACCTTGTCTCACGTGATAATACGGAACAATAAGGGCCATTGTAGTGACCCTAAAGCCTCATTATCCTTGGCCACTTCATTGTAAAGCACTTCTTCCACTAAGTATGTCTCATTACTGCTGAAAGGGTCCTCAGTCGCAGATATTGTCACTTTGTTTTCGTTCTAAATTATCTTCTTGCACTGATGATACGTAAAAGGGACTACCCCAAGGCCATTCATCCAAGTGAATCCAAGAAATGCATGGTAAGTTGTTGGGATATCAATAACGTGGAAAGTTATGGGCACCCTCACTTTTGCCCATGACCAAGGAAATAGTAATATATCTGAGGGTTCTTCTTTTGTCGCTAGCGAACCCAATGATGATAATGGTTTTCCTAACTAGACTTGACTCACGAAGCCAAAGTTGTTTGTAAGTGGACAAAGGCATGACATTCACTCATGTCCTATTATCTAGGAAGATCATTTTTAATTGTACCTCGTTGATCTTTGCAATCTCTCTTTGTGAAGTTGATAGCACTAGACTTTTCCAGGACCCAAGGGCCCTTCAGCACACAAATCCATAATGGCCTTGATGGTTGCCAACTTGGTACTTTCGGTGAACCCCAACTAGTTGAATAAATTTATGAACTTCACTATCTCCTTTAAAATGTGTGCGCCTACATGGTAGAATTCCAAGGACTCCTGACTCCAGTGTACCTCTGGCCATTCTTCAAAGTTACCTTCTCTTATTTTCTCAATCTCATCATAAAAAGATATCATGTGCATTTCTTTACCTTTCTTATGATCTATGAGAAGCCTATAGTAGATGTTGCCCCTAGCGTCAGTCAACACCAATTCTCCACGTTTTAAGCATTTCTTTATTAAAAAAAAAAAAGTGCGTGAAACTGGTTTTCTCTTCTCTATTAGGCTTTTTTGCCACCTATGGTAGTTCAACGTTGTCATTTTTTATAACTTCTACATGGATTTATTGGACTTCTTTCATGCCACATAGATATGGAGGTTGGTCCTTGAGCTTGGAGGGTCTCCTTCGCCTCTTTGGGCATTGCCCCCCTTCGATACCTCCTCGGTAACTGCAATAGTCCGCCCTTTCCTCTTGTCCTTCCAACCTTCTATGTTGAAGGGAGACTGAATCACCTCTAAGAGCCTTTGAGCAAACTCACAAAGCTTTGTGAAGGTCTTAAATTCAATGCTAACCAAATAGGCCTTATACTTGTTGTGCATGTCATCAATGCAAATCCAGACAAGGGTTTGCTCAGCGACATGTTCTTGACATTCAATGGCCATGTAATGTAACTTGTCAATGTAAACCATTAGGGTTCCCTATCTTCCTGGATGATCTTTGTTAGTGATAGAACATTTATTTGTTGTTCAACATGGAAGATCTTTGCATAGAACTGTGCAACCAAGTCGTCCCAGTCCCACATCGATTCTTCCCGAAGGCCAACATACTAGGTGAAAGACCTTCCATTTAGGGACTTGAAAAAAAATTCTCATCCGAAGGGCCTCCTGGAGCACATAATGTTCCCATGGATAGCCATTTGTTTCATCAAAATTTTTGAATTTTAGTAGCAAGTACCCCATAGGGTACATGGCTTGTTGCACAACCAAGACAAACTTGGACCTTATGTCCATGGACTTTGGAATGGGCTCCTTATGTCTATTTAGTAAGGGCTTGGACCTGGGTTAGCGTGACAAAACAAGCACTAGGCACTGGTCATTCTATGTTAGTAAGGAATGGCACCTAGGCACTTGCTGGTGGGAATGAGGTGGTGGCACTGGGGACTAGAAATACTAAGGGCATGGTTATAGGGGAAGAAGAAAAAATATTTCCCCCACACTTGGTTACCAACATTGTTGTAGAGATGGTGAGAAGGATCATTTTGGAGGTTGTGTGGCTATAGTTGTAGCTATTTGCAGCATGTTCATGTCCAAGAATTATTGTAAGGTTTAGTAGAGTTGTATTAGTCACAGTCACAAGTCTGGCCATAGTAGGCACCTTAGGAGTAAGGCCAGTTTGAGTGTCATGTACAACTGTTTACTACAAGAGCGTTAAAGGTCCAGTTATAGCAATTAGCTACAAAAGTGCTAAAAGGTTGCTAACGGTGGTCTGCTACAAAGGTGCTAGAGCGTCGCTTATAGCAGTTTGTTGTAGAAGCTACAGAGGTTCACTGGTGGGATTTTGCACTATTAAGCCATGAGGACTTGACTTCTATGATGTGTCATTATCGCCTAACAGCACCATTAGTTAGGATGCAGACAAAGTTGAAGGTGGTAGTGTTGGGTATTGCAATAGCAATGGTGAGAACATTAGTGGGTTTGGCAAGCCAACTAGTTGGAAATACATGCGAGTTTGTATCATCTGCACTTCTGTAGCCATCTACTATTGTAGAGTCTCCATGTCATGCAAAGCCTACGCCATTGTAAACGGGTGTGGCACTTCAAGAGCCTTTCAGCTCGTAAAGGAACCATGACTATCCTCGCGTTGGGGTGAGCTTTTTTACTGCTCATTTTCCTTGTCATTGCCATTTTTTGTCATAGTGCTGGACAACACTCTTCCACTACGAGTTGTAACAAACATAGACAAACCTCTGCAGTGGAGTCGCCAAAAAAATATAGGTAGGGAGTTAAAAGAGGCTAACACAAGTGTCTATGCCAAGGGTATTGAAGGGGATAAATAGGATAAGTGGATGGAATGGAAGGAACTTGAGTTGCCTATTAATTGAAGGGATCAACCAGGTGGGTAGAGGGTAGGTGGAAATGAACAAAGTGAGAGGAGGTAAGGGAGGAAAATAGCGAGAGATAGACGTCAGAACGAGAGAGAAGAGGTAGAGTGAGAGAGGTTGACACCGAATTTGGTGGCACTGGGTGGTGTTGGTGCCATTGGTGGAGAGAGAGAGCGAGAGAGTGTGGAGTGAGAGGACGTATTGATTGAGACACGTCTGGGAGAGAAAGTGGAAATTAAGAGATATTTCAATCATTCAATCAGCTTTGGATTGTGTGGAATAATCTGAACCATTGTCTATAGGGATATATTTTTGGGATTCAACTTGCTAGCTCCTTTATTAGATAGAGAGATTATTATACTTGAGTTATTGCTAAACTGGCCAAATGAGATCCAAAAATGGATCAAAGAATGTAGGGTTCGCATGGCATTTTTTTTTGTCCGGCTTTTACTCTTTTAAAATTTAAATGTTGTTTACAATGTCACTGCCACATCATTTACTCTTTTTTTGTGATCAATCAAGGTTTACCCCTAGCTTTTATCAAAATTGGCCAATTCTAAAATTTAGAAGATCTAAATTTCTTACAAGGGGACGAAAAAGGAACTCTTAGAATTTGGACTGGGGGAGTGGAGAGAGAGTGTGTGTATATTAATGGAGCTATGCTCATGCTGGTAAGTTCCCTAACAAAAAATAGGGTTGCTTTGGGATCTACCACCAACTAATAATGGCCAATTGAATAAAATGATTGACAAAATGATAACGCCACCCCCAAAACTCCTCCAATGCATGCTCCAGTTGGCAGGCATAAGCCTTTGCTGTACTCAGACATTGTACTGACTGAGACTTGGTTGAACACTGACAAGTCAAATTGAATCCAAATTATAAGTTGGAGAGATATTGCAATGCACGGGTTGGGTTTGGACAGAAAATCTCAATCTATTTTAAATTGACTGATATTACGGGATCTAAAATTTTGATTTTATTAGTTGATTTAATGATGTGATTTTGTTATAAATATTAAATTAACATTAAATTTTAATGTTTCATTAGGCCCATAATCAATCTAAAAATTATAGTTAATTTAAATTTAAATTCAAATGATACTCAAATTGGACTATCGTGTTTTTGGCACCTAATTTAACCCAAATTTTGAAACCTTGAAATCTATCCAAATCTGAAATTAAGTTTTAACAAAATTAAGTCCTAATTTCATTCCAAGTTGTATGCCCAAGTTTAAATGAGTTGAACGGTTTGAATTGAGCCCGAATTGATAACTTGGGTTAAGCCCGATTAACCTCTAATATGTTCAATCCACTCGACTTGCACTATAGAGCCTCGTGAGATAAGTCAAAATCGAAAAAGGCAAAATAAGAATAAATTTTTGTAAACACCAATCAATCTTATCTCTTCAAGAAATACTTGTATCCATATAATCAACTTTTAAATTGTCCACTAAACACACTTTAAATATTTAACATTGTGCCTTGAGTCTCTCTCTCTCAACCAACGTGATTCACTATGTCATGCTAGTGGCTCTTGACATCCCATGAATCCTGCGATATTTTTTGACCACTTTTTGTTATCTCTTTATGTATCGAAAAATTATTTTTTTATTCAACTTTGGACAATAAAGAAAAAAACAGGGAAGAACTTTTTCAGTTAAACCCACCTTATACCCAATAAGGTAGTCTCATTTTCCTTGTGCCCATCATTTTCCAATCAAAAGCAAACCAATCACCAAACCAACTTTGATACCTTTTTAGTAGATTCTACATGGATTCTCTCATGGTGTAAAAAATAACATATCCCTTTCCTGATATTTTTAAAATAACAATTGGGCCTCTTGATGTTTGCAACATCAAAAATATTTTAAAAATTTATCAATACATCCTTTATTTGCTCGTAGACACAAAATAGTAATGTATCTGAAAAATTTATTTCTTTTACGCAAATTGCACTTTATACCCTAAAGATTTTAAAAAATTTATTTTTTATCTTCAAAGATTAGATTTTTCACATTATATCCTTAACATATTTAATAGTGTTGTAATATGATCTTTCCGTTAACTTTTGTTACTTCTTTCTTCAATGCAATTGAGTGATATTTGACAGAATAAACAAACAAAGTTAATAAAAAAAATTACGTTGCAATATTTTTAATATATTGAGTGTATAATATAAAAAATTTAAACTTTAAGAGTTTAAAATGAAAATTTTTAAATATTTTGGTTTACAAAGTACAATTCTCCCTTTCTTATTCATTTTCTTCTCTTTTTCCTCTCTCACACACAATCAATTACACCCACGATCACACGTTTCATACACACCTAGCATGTTTATTTCATCATCCTGCCGCAAAGAAATATAAAATGTGTCCGGTGTTATACCATGTTTGGTTGCACTAAAGATGAAGTTAGAATGAATAAAGATGGCATTATACCATGTTATTTTATTAAGAAGGATATTAAAAAACAAAATTTTATAATGACAAAGTATATAATTTGGATATTCATAACTAACAGTCACATAATGAAAAATATTTTTCAAACTTTTGAAAACGGGTGACATGCTCGCCTATCACTGCACTGCCACCCCCGCCACTCTCCCTTCTAGGTGGATCCATCGTTGAATCCGCCCATCACCTTGTGGAAATGATGAGATTATGTTAATTTTAAAAATTAAAAGTAAAAAATAGAGATAAAATAGTGAAGAGCTCAGTCTTACGGGAACGACATGTAACCTTGGAGGTTCATCATCAATATTAAGTATTTTTTCATTTTTCTGCATTGATAGATGAACATTGGTTCGTGATGAATTTTATTTTACGTAAGGACATCAAACTAGGTAAAGATATTTATGTTTATTTATTTTAATAATATCAATTTGGTGAGACTATAGAAATAGATGATCAAGCTTGAATTGATGCTAAACTGGCCAAATGAGATTTAAGAAGGAATAAAGGACGTAAGGTTCTTTCGATAATATTTTTTTATAGTGCTTTTACTCTTTTAAAATTTAAATATTATTCATCGTATCAACGCCGCATCTTTTATGACCAGCATAAAGCGCCGCATCTTTTACTCTGATCAAATTGACCAAAACTGAAATTTCAAATACCTAAATTGCTTACAAGGGGACAAATAAGGTACTTTTAGAGAGAGAGAGAGGGAGAGAGGGATAATTAATTGAGCTATGCTCCATGACGCAAGGTCCCCAACAGAGAATAGGGTAGGGTTGCTTTGGGATCTACCACCGACCAATAACTGTGGTCCAATGGATAAAATGAATGAGAAAATGATACCGCTAACCTCAAACTCCTCGCATGCATGCTCCAGTTGGCAGGTTTATAAACATTTCAATTTCACCGCTTTAGGTTCTTGTTTCAAAAAATTAAAAGTTGAACATTAAAATTTAAATATTTAATTTTTAAATGCTAAATGTTAAAATTTAAGTATTTAATTGAACCAAACAATTTAATAGTTATAAAAATTAATACTTGAAAATAAATTAGTTTTCAATTTTACGCTTTCACTCTTTATTTTAAAAATATTTATAAAATATGTATTTATCTAATAAAAATTTTTGTATTTATTAGTTTTCTGAATTAAGTAAAAGATCTCTTACTTAATATTTTAGTATATTTTTAAGAAACACCTAATATATTAAGAGATTTTAATTTTAATTATCAAGCGGGCTTAATTAAAGTGTCGAATACAATTATTTTAGGTGTTGAATTTTGGTCAACAAACACACCCTAAACATGGTTGTAATTTTTTTATTTTTTTTTTTTTGGGGGGGGGGGGGGGATGGTTGTAATTTGAATAAGTAAATTCTAATACAAATGTTTGGTTCAAAAAACGATTTCTAATCCAAACACAAGTATTTAATTCGTGAAAAAAAAATTGCAATGTAAAGTTTGGGTTTGGACTAAAAATCTGAATCCGCTTTAAATTCAAACAATACTTAAATTGTGTATAGAGTTTTTGGTACCTTGCCTAAATAAGGGAATTCAATTTCAACTAAATTTTAGCTAGAATGGCAGAACGTTGTAATCTATCTAAATTTCAAATTAAGTTTAAATCCAAAAATTGAATATAGAACTTATATTATGTTTGATACGATAGAAAAATAAAAGGATAGAAAACATCATATTTGGTAAGAAAGGAAAATAGAAAAAATAGAAAAGTGGATGGATGAACTTTCCTTTCAACTCACCAAAATCAATCTCTCTAAAATTTGACGGAAAAGGAAGAAAAATGATACTCACGTTAGATAAAAATATGTTATTTACTTTTTTAACGTTTAACTAATTACTTATTTATGTTAAACATTTAAACCCAAACTCATAGACCAATTGCTTATCGAGTACTAAATATTTAGAGATGGTGGGAGTGCATCACCTTGCGCCTCGAGTCTTTGTCTCAACCATACTGTTTTCCACTTGAATTATTTCACAAATGTACATTAACCAACTACATTAGTAAGTTTTTCCCTCTGCGTGACACCTAAGATTTGCATTTTATAATTAATATAGTTATACAATTCTCTAACATTATTATAATACTAACAAAAACAAACGCGACACATACTTCTCGTATCATGATTTTTTATAAATAAAATTGTAACCCATTTTTGTACTTTTCCATCAAAATTGTAACCCATTTCTGTACTTCCCCATCAAAAGATACGAAAGATTACATCTAATGTCACTTTATGGCTCTTCAAAAAAAATTCAATGCGATGTTTGTGGCTCTTGTCGTCTATCGAATCTAGGATGTTTTTTAATAACTTTTTTGTCTATTTTTTAGGTATCGAAAAATTATTTTTTTTGTTAAACTTTCCAAAATAAGAAAAAGGTAACAAAAAGTACCTCGTAAATTCAACTTTTTTTATTTTTTCTGAGGAGGTAGTCAAACACAACTTATGCCCAATAAGATGGCTCCTTTTTTCTTATGTAATCATTTTTCAATTAACATCAAACCAATCATCAAACCATCGTACACCTTTTTAGGTAGAATACACATAGATTCTCTCATGGTGAAAAAATTACATATTCCATCCTTAATATTTTTATAATAACGTTAAAATCGATAAATTATCAATTCACCGTTAATTTTTTTAAACAAATGAGATTATCAACATCGGGATTTTTATTACATCCAAATAATGCTTAAATTTCGATGTTAAGAAGAATACAAGACAACAATATTTATTTCTTTCCTGATTATCAAATAGGGTAATCAAACTTTGCACTAAATTAATTTCAATTCTATACAAAAAAAACCCTAACTTGGATCCATCTCTCATTCGGGAATCTAATAAATTACAAACTCAATGACATAGGCAAGTTAATTAGGAACCAACTGTATAAAGACTATTGTGGTCACTTCTATTGATAAAATTTTGGTATTTGTCTGATACATTTATAACGGAAGAATAAATTGATATTTCTGGAAGGATCAATCGTGTATTTATGAGACGCTTTGATTAAATAGTTGTTCAAATATTTTTTAAAAAAATAATAGAATTTTATTTTCATAATTACATAGCTTTGATTATTTCAACTTTGACTAGTTTAGTCACTATTTAGAGATTGGTTGGTACATGTAGTTATTTCAGTTTCGAAAATTCCTCTTTATTTCCCTCTCCACTTAATTTTCTGTCTCCCCCAAAACATGACAATCCAACCTTTTCTTCAAACTTTCGAAAATTCCTATTGAATGACAGCACCCCAAAAAAAAAAATCCTATTGAATGCTTTAATTGCAAGGGAATGCTGAAGTTATTTATCACAATGTGGCAAATTTTAAATTTATTATCGATCTACAGTATTTTTGAACTTATTTAACAAATTATGGTACTTTTTAAAAACGTATTCAACAATCCCATTTTTATTAGAAATCAGATTTAATAATTCCTCTTTTATTAAAAAGCAAAATCAACAATCCCACTTTGAAATAAAAATACGTGATCTAAATGTGAAAATTTTGTAAGTAACAGGTGAAAAGCATATTTAGCAAAAGCAAAACAAAAAAAATGTTTGTAAACACATTTTTTACTCTTTTCATCTATCGTGACTGCAACTAAATATTGTGGGCAACAGGTGAAAAGTGTGTTTGCTAAACATGTTTTTTCTGAACATGTGTTTAATAAACACGCTTTTAACACTTTTCATATGTGACCAGTGTAACTACTGATCATATTTTTTATTTAAAAGGACCTCATTTTTCAAAAAAAAAATTAATTATTGATTCCACTTTTAAAAGGTGTTGTAATTTAATAATTAAATTCAAAAAATATTATAGATCGATAATAAAATTTAAAAATTTCTGCTTTGTGATAAATTCCGATAAAAGTTGTTGCACCAAGTACAACAACATAGATAGAAGGCAAAACATAGTCGGTTCCATTATGAGCTGTTAATATAGGAGGTAGGTGGGACAATATGGTTTCTAGCTTGTGGCCTAGTTTGCTCAAGAATGGGGATGCCACAAAATTAGACAACCCAATGAATTTCCTTCATTCTGTTATGGAAGTATGAGAGATCTACAACCCTCGAAATTATTTGCATAAATGTTTGTGCTTCCTACCTACAGTTAGCATGTATCTCTCCAGATCATATTTTAGTATCACATCGTAGACCCGCACACCAACTCTATCTTCCTTATCAATGAACCGAAATATAGTACATGGGTACTCTTCGATGCAGTGGGAATGAGAAGTAATGTATTTAAATCCATTCCTGTACTAATTACTTCCAACTCGTGTAAAATTATATGGCTTATTTTTTACTCAAGAGGTACACATTAATTGTGTCCTTGTTGTGACCACTTTCAATATACGTTGAGTTAAAAACTTTAGAAATTTATATTAGATGGATTTAATAATTTTGGGCAACCTTTGAAAATCTTGGGAAAAAAATATGAAGCTAAATCTATTTAATCTGGAATATTTTGTACCAATAATAATTATAATAAGGATTTTTTGAGCTTTTGTGAATAGGATCCCTAACAGTAACCTACTATGTTAATTTGAAAATTTAAAAATTAAAAAAAAAAAAAAAACAAAGAAATAGTGATAGCTCAGTCAGTGGTCCACCGGTAATATTAAATGTTGCCCATTTTTCCCCATTATCCTCCATCCAAATCATCCTCTACCTTGTGGTACAGCAAAATATGTTTTGATATTATACCTTCATTTTTCAAATAATAAAAATGTTTTTTATTTTTTATTTTTTATTTTTTATTTTTTATTTTTTATTTTTTATTTTTTATTTTTTTTTATTTTTATTTTTTATTTTTTATTTTTATTAATTTAAATTAATTATTTATATTCATAGATGTACGGTACCTACTCTTACCGTCAACCTTTTGGAGAGATTCATTCGATTGATAGATGCCAATGACCTGTCCTCGGCACCAATTAATGGGCGGAGAAGACGACTCAATCGATTTTCTTTAAGACTTGGTGCCGAAAAAGGTTCCGTACTCTAATTTTTATTATTTGAATAGGTATTTTTGTAATTTTATAGGTCATTTAATAATAAAAAAATTTTATTTTTGTAAGTGTTTTTACTATTAATGTGAATTTTTTACCACTATAGTGATAACTATTTTTACCATTTTTCTTCGGTATAGAAAAATTACTATTTTTATGAGTAATTTACCAAATTTGTGAATATTTTTAACATATTTGCGAATGATTTTATCACTATTTTGGTACCTATTAGGGTATTACAACCTTAGTAAAATATCTATAAATGTAATAAATGGAGATATAGTATCCAAAAAAAAAATTCATACAATAGTCAACTCCATTTCTTTCAACAGTAATGTTACATTGATCAAATTTTGGGACTAAATGATATGATAGTTAACTTAAACTTCTTTATTTGATGTCATGTCATTTGAGACCCAATAAAGACTCTAAATAATGAATAATGCTATGTATCCTAAATTTGTAACCCACATTTGTATCTCAAATCAAGGAGGATCATTGGATCAGTAGGTCTCATCAACTTTTTTAAATGGGACACACCGATCCAATGGTTCTCCTTGATTTGGGATGTAAATTTGGGTTATAAATTTAAGATACATATCATTACTCCTAAATATGGTACCGTGTTATTTGGGCACTAAATTTAATCCCAAAATTTTGTCAGCATAGTATTACTGTTCTTTCAATTTCGTTTGCAGTTGAAATATCAGAACCCCAATACCTTTTATGATTATCAATTGGATCTAATTGGATAATGAATTTTAAGACTTTATATAATTGTGAGAGGTAGAGGGAGAGAGAGAGAGTCGATTTATGCTCAAAAGGGTAAAGACAAGTTTACGTACAAAAAAAATGAATAATTTAAAAATAATCTAATTTATTGATGTAATACTGTGACAGTAATGTGATTCAATAATATTGTTATAACTATAACTCTTATGGTCTGTTTGATAGGATGAATAAAAAAATAGAAGGATGAAAAATATGAGTAATATATTTTTTCCTCATTTGTGTTTGGTAAGAGAGATAAAAGGCAGAAAAAAAAATTTGAATTTTTTTGTGTTTAAGAAGATGGAAAAAGTATTTTATTTTATAATTTTATTTTTGATTTTATTTTTTATTTTTTATTAAACTGATGTATATATAATATGTAATTGATAAATATAATATACATATATATCAAATAATATATAAACAAATAATATACATTTTAACACACATAATTAACTTTTTATCTATTTTTCCTCATAATTTTGGAGAGATTGATTTTAGTAAATTAGAACGAAAGTTAATTCATCCACTTATCCATTTTTTTTATTTTTCTTCCTTACTAAATATAATGTTTTATTCATCCTTTCAAGTTTTCATTCTCCTAACTTTCTATCTTTTCATTGTTTCATCGTACCAAATGTAGCATTAAACTTGTTTATTGATACTTTATTACTTATCATATCATTATATCAAAAAATTAAATTTAATTTTTTGAGTCTCAATAATATTTATAGGACCCCCTAACCCAATAGCTCACATTGATCTGGTAAACAAATTTGATAATTTTTAAAGGAAGTATAGCAGTACTCCTATTTTTTTTTTCAAGGCTTTGGTACTTGGCAATCATTGATTGGCAAGGCCCTTAGCCACCAACAAAGAATAAGGTTGCATTGTTTCCACCACCAACCAACAAGGGTCAATACACTAAATGAAGAAGAAAATGATAAAACCACCCCCAGACTCCTCCAATGCATGTTCCAATTTGGTAGGTTTTATGCACCTTTCATTTGAATGATTGTACCTTAGACCCATAATGTAATTTAAACGGCCCCACTCTAACTCAATCCAAAATCTTTAATTTTTTACATCGCCTACTCTCTCAAACTCAACATCGATTATAATTTTACTTTTAAAGAGAATTTTATAATTTGAATTGTATAACACTAAATCTAACGTAATTCGAAGATCGAATATGAATCCAAGCATTTGACATGAGTTTAAGAACATCTGCCATATTAGGGATGAATGTTTCGGGTTAAAGTCGGCTTCGTATAAAACTTGGATTGTGAGTTTTTATAACTTTGAGTTGATCCAGTTGACCGTTCAACCTGTCTTCCCAACACAAGTTGTACTGTCCACCAATAAGTGCAAGTCTAAATAGAAAATGACAAAATAATAACAACAGCAACCGCCTACCATCTATGTAGCATAAATTATATTTTATATCCTCAATTATAAAAAAATTTTATATTATACCCTAAAATATCAATTTTATTTTATATCACAATCTAATTTATAATGACTGTCAATTTTTTGACAGTAAATAAACACGTGAGTGATTTATACTACCAATAAGCAACTGTCTACTGCACATGTGAATGTCAAAAATCAAGAAAAATATTTATTTATAACTTTGTCCTTCCTATACTCCAAATTCTCTTCTTCTAGCCGACCTTTTATTTTTTTCTAACAATCATTTAGTTACAAAAAGGGTAAACTAATTTGATACTAGGTACTTGGCGGAAATTCTTTGAGGTTTTCCTCCCTCCTTTAAAAGATTTTTCAAATTTACCATTATATATTGAAATGATATGAAATAAAATTGATATTTTAAAGTATAATATAAGAAATTTTATAATTGAAGATATAAATTAAAATAAATATAATAGTTTAGGGGGTGAACTGTAATTTACTATACTATATATTTATAGATGGTGGAACTGCATCATCTAGTTTCTTATTACATTAATCAGCTATATTAATCATTTCTTTTCTCTCTTATCCACATCTTCCAAAAGATGTTTATTGATTAAATAATTTTAAATTTGTACAAATCATTCTTTTATAAATAATTTTGTGACATATGCATTTCGTTCACCACAAATTTTTGAGAAACAAGATTGGGACCCATCTCTACAGTTTTCCATTCAAAGACTTCTATGGCTGTTAGGAAATTTCAATGCCAAGTTTGTGGCTCTGGTCATCCCATGACCGTACGATGTTTATGAAAAACTTTTTGTCTTGTTTATATGTATCATAAGTGTTGTGGTATCGAAAAATAATTTTTTTTATAAAAAAAAAGTGTCAACCTTCCAGAATAAAGAAAGAAACAAGAAAAGGACCTAACTTGTCAAGGTCACTTTGGTACCCAACAGGATAGCCTCTTTTTCGCATTCAATCATTTTTTAATGAATTAGACATCAATCATCAAGCTATTATGTACATTTTCAGATATTTTAATTCCTCCAATATTTTTAATATTTTCTTTTAAAAGATCAACTATTATTAATGACAAAAAAACCTCATTATACACGATAAATTTTACTTGAATACATAATACGTGATATGTCAAAAAAAAATATATTCAATAATATTTTTAAATAAACTTGACAACTTTTGAGTCTTTGACTTTAAAAAATCATAACAATTGGACCTCAAACATCTTACTGATGTCACAAATACTAACCATAGGGACTTTAATTATCAAAAATATATTTTCAACAATTATAAAGATGACCTTATCGAAACTAAATTACTTAAATTCAAAAAAAAAATTTAAATTACTTAGGTATCATAATTTATTCCTTTCCTATCAAAACTTTTTTCTTTTTAGAACAACATTACTCATATATCTAAGTAGCCTTCTTATTTATCTTCTCCCTCTCACAAACACACTATGTTAAACCAACACACATACGTTTATTGAGCAAACACATGCCCACTACTGAAGAAACCTTTGTTGGATAATGGGGTTGTTGCTCTGTTGAAAAAGCTTAATTGCAGGAACTACACTACAACACTAAAATTGTTTAAACTCGTATACGATAATATTTTTCTAAAATATAGCATTTAATTCTGCCAATTGTTTAGAATGGTGTACACTAGGAATTTCGCAAATCTATTCTCTACGCACAATGAAGCTCCTCAAACTTGTCTGCATATTACACTAACAAAGATAGTACTCGAATATCTTAAGAAAATCAAATAGTCAACTTCTATTATTCTAACTCTACAGAAACTAGAATTCTAGATTGAAAAAAAAAAAAAGAATGGATATGTATGAATTTAGGAGATTGGAGAGGAAGAAAAATGACAGAGCAATAGTAGTAAGAAGTATAGAATTGTTCATTGTGGTATTGTAGGAATCTAAGGAATCTATTTGTACTTTTTGGTGGCTTTTCAAAAAAGGGTGCAACTATTTGAATTTGTATTTTTTTTTTTTGTTCAAAATGTATCATTGGTGACATTATGAAAGGGTATAATAATTTGAATTTGTATTTTCATGAGTGCTCATAAGCGTAAGAGATTAGTATAGTATAGTAACTTGAACAGAAGTCCAAGGTCATTTCCTCAAGGAAAGATTTGAAATCCAGGGTAATGATTCAAGAGTTTGGAAATTAACTACTAATGAAAATAAAATTCAATAATTAGAAAAACTAGATAACCTTTAGAATTCACCCCATCTATGAACAAGAAATTATATCCTAAATTTATAACTCATCTGCTTTCATATTCAAATTAGTACAGACAGATGATTTTTAATTAAAATTTTTGAAAAGAATCAAAAATAACAATTGAAAGACAATTTATGATGGAAGAATGAATATCCTAAAGGTTACAGAAAATACTACTAACTATCTATACCAAAGCCAATTGTATATAGATTATTGAGAAGTATGCAAATCAAATAGATTTTTGAAAGCATAACTTATTCAAACAAGCACATAAGCATTAAAAACCCTAATTTATAGCATAACCCTAATTCATAGGTTGGGACTCCTCCTTCAAATTATTCAGAGAAAAACTACTCACTCATAATAACGCAAATAACACAAGATATTAAAAACGACATAATTAAATTCAAAGAAGTAAAACTCAACTTGAAAGTAATTGCTTGTATTGAAAAACTGAATTTAAATAATAAATCTTGAAATTAAAGATGAGCGAAAGTATGATTGCTATAACAATTGAAAGAACATAACTTAAAAGAAAGAACATCAACAAAGTTCTAAAGAATAACCCTAACACACTCTAAATGTAGAAAAGTAGAGAGAAAGACTGAAAAGAAGAGACTTGTATTCTCCATAGGGCATTTTATTTATTCCGATTGGAGGGAGAATCTTCAAATCTTCGATATATATTCATCTCAAAATTATCTCCTCCTCCGATTAGTTGAGAATCTCCAAAAGATTTGGAAAAATCTGATCTATAATTGAGTTCCTCGTGAAAATCTATCTTTACCTACCGATAGCAACTCCTTTTGCAACACGTCCTACCGGTAGAACTTTGTCTAACAAAATCTTTGAAACTTTTATGGCTTTTCCTATCGATAAAACATCTTGCACCTACCGATTGTACTTCTTCTAACAAAGTAATTGAACATTTCCTACTAGTAGAACATGTACCACCTACTAGTAGGACTTTTGTAATGAAAAAATATAAACTTTTGTAAGTTTTCCTATCGGTAGAACATGTACCACCTACTGGTAAGCCTTCGGAACTAATCTTCTATACTTCAGGCTACCGGTAGAACTGACTTCCTACTGGTAGAATCTTCATTTCTCTACCTTTCTTCCTGTATAACACCTACCTATAAAACTTCTCTTTTCTTCAAAAATGACTTCCAAGGCTCTCGACTTCATCTTTTCACAAGCAAACTTAAGCCCAACTCATCCCTTGTCATCCTATAAATGTTTAATCTCCACCTTTACACCTAAACTACCTACAAACACATAAATCAAAGCATAAGACACAATATGCACTAAGTGAAGCAAGTTAGTTTGTTAGCAAGTCTAAAACGAATATATTAAACTATAAAACAATGCAATATTGAGCACTCAAAAGTAACTTTATGATATTCAATAACCATTTGAAAGGGTTTCTCTTAACCAAAAGGTGTTAATGGTGGTTTTATGAGAGGTTGTAACCAATTGGAATGGTATTTTTTTAGCCAAAAGTCACTTCTAGTTGTCAAGTCACTTGCAATAGATTTTCGAAGTGAAGAATCAACAAATAAAGCTTCTAGCCATGAAATTGGTTGAGATATAAGTTTTTGAATTAGTAATCTAAGTTGGAAACTAACGGAGTAGGTTAGGTGAGCTAGGATTGGATCCATGGTTTTTCCCGAAAGGGTTTCTACATAAAAATTACTTGTGTCTTACAATTTCTATTCCTTCTTGAATGCATGATTGGATGAATGTATGATTCCCTAGTGTGTTGATTGAGTGAACAAATTCATTAAATTTTGGCTAATTAAAATTTAGTTGGTTTAGTTCAAAAAGTTTGCATCGTATAGGGGTTTAAACTTGTAATTGCATGAGTTAGGTTTTATTTGGGCATAATTCCATATTAGAGTTCATAAGGGTTATTCAACCTCTCCCCCCCTTCTAGGTCATATCGCATTTCTTTAATATTCCTTATTCACACTCCCAACATGTATATGCATAAATATCTTAACATCTTCATTTTGTCCACACTTCATTTTCGAGCTTGTTGTTTTTTACTACACAATATGTGTTCACAACAAATTGTTAATCTTATATTTGTGTTGTAGACTTTGCATTTTAGTGTAACGCCCCAAAATTCACCCTAGAAGGCATTACTATGTACAAACCATCCAACCATGAGAGCAACTAAAAATAACTATTAGAACCACCAATCATTCATCCATCTAATAAAGAATACATGCTAAAGCCAATCAAACATTAAAATCTCTCCAACTTAAAATTCAAACCAAATAGTATCTAGTAGCGGAATAATCAAAACTAGCTAAAACATTGTTTCATAGAAATCTCCCAAATAAATAATCTAGACTAAGACGAAGCATCTCTAAGCCTCCACTTCAGGATCCTCATACTGACTCTCTCCATTCTCAAGATCAACCTGCTCATCTAACTTGACATCCTCCTCGCTAGCGAAATTTGTAATGTGTTGTCGGGGGTTAGCAAAAGCCCATAGGAAATCCCTCTCAAATCCCAACAAGGTTTTTAAAACAATAAAAATAAGGCAAGTCACTTGTGGAAAATAACACATATATCATTTTAAAAGTAAAATAATGACAGTTGTGATGATCTCAAGTGTACAGAATGCAATAAACCAATGAAAGGAATAAACATGTCTGAATTAAAGCAATTAATTAATAACTCAGTAGCATCATCCCATATTCTCATGTATGTTGGCTCATCTTTATTTTCATGTATATTGGTTGTTTATTAAGAATCTACACAATGATTCTATCTCGTTCACCCATCACAACCACATAATCTCAATCATTCCTCGTAGGACCAAATTACAAACCACTTTAGGAAGGGCATATACTGTGTCCCATGACATTGACGAATCCTATCAAGAAAAGGTATATCATCCCTCAGCCTCGAACCTGTGTATACAATAGTGGTTGCTCTCACAAACAACAATCCACTATAAGTGTTAGGCAACCATCTTATCCCCACTGGGATAGACTAACTCCCAACACTCTATGGCAGCACTTGAAGGCAATTCAAGTCCGTCACGACAAACCATACAAGAGATGAAACCACAATTTTCTCAACAACCACAATCTTAATCAATCATAATTTTTATTAACAATTCAAGTATCAAAATTGCTTAATTCTTAATATACTACAGTAATAAAGGAATTAAAATATGCAAGAGATCATATTAAGAAAATCTTCACAATTTTGATATTCAAAATTTTAGGATTTTACCAAAAATCATAATTTCTTGGAACAAGAACAAGTATTAGATGAAACATAATTAAATCAAGAATAGGAATTTAGAAATCAAGAATCCATGTATTTTGCATAATCAAACATGGATTTAGAAAAACTAGGGTTTTGGAAATTAAAGAACAAGTATTCTTTGAACAAAAATGTGTATTTTGTTCAAAACTATATTTCAATGATAAAGAAACCAATAACTCATAAATATTTATCATATAACTATCTAGAAGAGTGAAAACATACATAGATAATACCCTAAGTCTCAATGAAAGAACTCAAGAAGAATCCCTTACCTTGATTCCGTAGTTTTGTGTGAAAATCTAACGTGTTTGAACCATTCCAACGTGAGAATCCCCTTTCAATCTTATGTTTCTCTTCTTCCCTCTTGCTCTCTAAGGTTTTCTAGGGTTGAAAACTGATAAAACATGGCTAAAGGAACATCCTTATGGTATTTATAGGGTGAAAAACGAAGAAAAACCCTAAAACTGATCAAGGCTATTTTTAGAGTAGCGTCCGAACGATCCTTGAGCATCCAGACAGTTCTAAGTCACTTTTTTGTGATGAAAAATAAAGTTTTGGATAAGTAGTACCGTTCGGATGGTGCTTTGAGCGTTTGGACTGTAGCAACTTTTTGTCTCAACTTCAAGAGCAATTTTCACCTATTTAGAAGTCGATTCAGGAAATTTTCGTGAAATACATTTTTGTAGCCCTTGAAGTCTAGTTTCTATTGTCCAAAAATTAGCTCAATCAAAGTGTGGATTAAAAATTTTTGACTAAAATACTAAGGTGGTGTCAAATTCTTTCCTACCTTTCTAAAATGCGCTTTAACGCCGAAATACTTTCTAAATTCTAATACACCTCATATTACCACTCCCAAGATTTCTTGACCTTCCGGATTCAATGAAAATCTTATTTTGACCTAAAAATGTTTAAAAACTTACCTAACCACTCTTCCCAAGCTTAAACACCTTCAAAACTTAAACTTCACAATCAATTTGTTTCTGAAGTATTTATTCCTACTGTTACAATCTATATGATTCATTATTACTTCATTACCTATATAAGACTTACTAAATAATTATATCACTATATTAATATAAATATGTGGGGATTTACATTTAGCTGAAGAGGTACATGATAATTATAAAATATAACTCCATAAGTAACATCTCTCCAATCTCACCCTCATTTTTTTTATTCCTAGAAGATCTTTAGGTTGTTCTTATTCCTCAGAGATCTACACCCCACACTTGAGAATGTTCCATGAGAATATCCCTTCTAGGTTGAACACAAAGGCTTAAATTTTTTTGTTTCTCGAAAATGAAAATGTTCAAGTTAGGCTTGATTTTCAAAGAGGAAGATCAATTTTGTGGACTGAACAAGTCAATAGAATTCCAAAGAAGTGTGATCTAAACCCATACTAGAAGAAGCTAGTGTTCTATGGGTTGAACAAGGAGAGAGAGTTAGTCGGAACGAATACAAGAAAAGAGGACAGCTTACATCTAGTGTGGTTGGAAACTGTAAGTGTAAGTAGAAGGTTTGGGCTAAAATTGGTCCCTTGAAAGTTTTCATGTTCAAAATCGTATGTCTTGATTTATTTGTGTGATTGATTGAATCCAAAATTAAATCATTATATTTTTAATTGATAACTAATTTTGCACGAGACCTATTAACCACCCTCCTCTAGGTCTTATTCAGGGTTTGCTTGACAATCGATTCACAGTTTTCCTATTGGAGTTGCGATATATAATATAGGAGAAACCTCAATATATCCTACCAGAATCTTAACATAAACTTATTGTAATTAAGAATTTATCAGTCTCCTCTACAGTTATTATCATAAAATTCAATGCACCCTCATACGTGGCATCGATCATGTTAATATAAGTATCTACATTTTTTTCTTATTTAAGACCTATCATGCTATATCTTTAAAAACACTACCATATGTCTTCTCTATATCTATACAAAGCATATGAAGATATTTTTTTTTCTATCTATATATTTTCATTAGTTCTCTCTATGACTTTATTGTTGCCTTCTTGCTTTGTAAGCCATCGTGTAATTATTTTAAATCGATGATAGAAAATATAATGTGTTAAGAATGTTGAACTAGTTTTATGGTGTTCACGGTACAAATAAATGATGTATGGATAATTTGGATTCTTGTGTGGCTTGACTTTTGGGGGAACATCACCTTCAGGAGAAATTTATTAAGTAGATTTCTAAAGGTCACTTAGAGGAAATAATACCAAAAAATAGATTCAAGACGTCAAAAAACCTTTGGAGGAGTATTAGAACCTTATAGGACCACAAACACCACAAACAATATTTGGACAAAAGTCAAGTCCGTCTAGACGCACCTTAGGGAAAGGAGGCAGAGAGTTGGAGGTGTCCAGGCACAAAGTTCACTTTCAGACGCGCGTTATAAAAATTTGAACAAAGAGTTGTGGTCGTCCAAATGCAATACTTATGTCTGGATGCATGTACATTATATCTAGACAACAAGTTGACTCCATCCAGAAGCAAAATATGCGTCCAGACACGCACGCGATTTTTGCCCGAATTTTGGTTGTGTCGTCTGACAGATTTGTTAATCCTGCCCTGCAAACCTTAGGAGAGGCTTGAAGAGAGAAGAAAAAAGAGGAAATAGTATAGATCGGGCTAGGGTTCGAGGAGATCCACGCGCTAGAGGTAACTTAAAGTGTTACGAACAATAATTTCTATGGAATCAAGGTAAGGTTTCTTTCCTTTTCCTATTCGTTGAGGGTAGGGTTATTATATATATATATATGTGTGTGTCTTCTGACTCTAAATTGCATAAATAATATAGATCTACAATGGTTTTTGGTTTTTATTTAAAAAACATGTTGAAATCTTATTGAAAAATGCATGTATTTCATTCCATGTACGTTTTGAATTCAAAAACCCTAGATCTTGAATAATGATAACTAGATAATATTTTTTCTATGATCCCATGCATGTTTTTTTTTAATTTATCTTGCTTTAAGAATTTTGAAAACAAATGTATGTGGTATACGTGATAAATTTGGTACTTATGATATAATTTCTTGTATTTTTGGGTTTGATGATTTTGAATGCACTCAAACATATATCACATAGTATTTAGATGTGTTCCTTACCTCGAGGGGTTTAAAGGTTCTTTATCACTCATATTGGGAGTTTGTTCTTTGCGATGTTCCAAACCACTATTTGTCCACATAGGTTCGAGGTTGAAGGTTAATACACTAATCCTAAAAATATTTCGTTAAACGATGATACATCAGTATGCAACGATTCCTAAAATGATCTGGACTAATTGGATGGTTTGTGTTCTAGGGATTGACCATATATATTTCAGTTTGTGAATTCACACTAATCAACCTACATACATGAGATATTTGCCTTACACAATGTTATTCTCTAAATGATCTATTATATGATGAACTTTTTGTGCAAGTATAGAAACTTGAGATTGTTAACAATGTCACATGTTCTTACTTCAAAAGCTATATATATATATTTTTTTTGTAAATTTGAGACCGGCCTGCTTTTACACCTTTTGCAAACCTTGATTAGGCTTAGAAAAGTTTCTCTATTATGTTAGTTATGCTCACTCCTTCCTTAATATTTTTTCAAACTCGACTATTGACATGGATATTGGATTAGGTGAGAATGCTATTTTAGATTTCAAATCGGATCAGGATGTGAATCCTGTATTTTATTCCATGTACATTTTGGATTCAAAAACCCTATATCTTCAATAATGATAACTAGAGAATATATTTTCTGCGATCCCGTGCATTTTTTATTAAAATTTCTCTTGCTTTAAGAATTGTGAAGACGGATGTTTGTGGTGTATGTGATCAATTTGGAACATCCGATTTACATCTCTTATATTGGTGGATTTGATGATCTTGAATGCACTCGAACATATATGGCAAAAGTGTTTAGATATGTTTCTTACCTCAAGAGATTTGAAAGCTCCCTATCACTCATAGTGGGGGTTAGTTCCTTGTGATATTTTAAACCACTATTCATCCATGTAGGTTCGAGGTTGAAGGTTAATATACTACTTCTGAAAAGATTTTGTTAAATATTGATGCATCAGTATGTGGGATTCCTAAAACGATGTGGTCCTACGGAGATTAATTAGTTGGTTTGCGTTATGAGGATTGACTAGATATATTTTGGTATGTGAATTCATACTAGTCAACCTGTGTATATGAGATATTCCTCTTACAAAATGTTATTCTCTGAATGATCTATTATATGATGAACTTTTTGTACAAGTATCAAAATTTTAGATTGTTAACAATGTCACATGTTCTTACTTCAGAAGTTATATTTTTTTTTTTTTTGGTAAATTTGAGAACGATCTACTTTTATACCTTTTGTAAACCTTACTTAGGTTTAGAAAAGTTTCTCTACTAAGCTAGTTGTGCTCACCCTTCCCTTAATATTTTTTTAGTTTGGGGTGTAGACGTGGATATCGGATAAGGTGAGAATGCTATTTTAGATTTTGAAGTAAATCAAGATGTGAATCCACAATTTTGATTTCTCCTGATGATGGGATAATATTTATGAATTTGATGATCTAGTTAAACAGAAAATATTTATTTGTGATTGAGGTTTTGGATAGAAATGTGGATTATGAATTCTAATTTTTGAGTTTTACTTAGGGACTGTTTGATAACACCACTTAAGACTTAAATTGAATTCTTTAAGCATTTAATGAATTAAACCTGTTTGATAACCTAAAATTCATACCACTTAATATTTGAAGCACTTCTTAAAAATAGGCTAAAATTTTAAGTAGCAATCCACTTACTTATCACTTAATGCTGAAAATGTTAGTAATGATTTTAAAATTTTCTCATAATGGACAAATATACCCTCAATACATTTTACATTCTTAACTTTTCAATACCCAACCTCTACCACCACCACCACTGTGCCATTGCCGCTGTCGCCATAACCACCGTCACCATTGTGCCATCGCCACCACTATTGTTGCAACTACCACCACCACCTCTACCATTGTTGTGTCTCCACCATTGTGTTGCCGCCATCGCCACTATTCTACCATACCACCACTACCATCACCGCCACTGTCACTACCATTGTGCTACCACCACCACCACCATTGTGATGATGGTAACAGGAATAAGGTAGTTATTGTGAGATTGTTAAAAAGAAGAGCAAAATTATAATAATAATAATTTTTAGGTTTCAGCCCTTTATATTTTTCAAACAGTTTAATTCAATTTAATACTTAAATTTCAATGGATACCAAATAATCTGCAAATTAAAAAATTCAGCATTCAACACTTAAAATTCATCATTCAGCTTTCAGTTTTATCAAACTCTACCTTAGTTAGATGATGTGGATAATTTCACTTTTATCCATTGAATGGCATTATTTAGATTCCTCTCCTGATTTTAAGGGTCTTTAGTTAGATTACGTATGTTCATTATAAGAGTTCAGGAATTAGGTCTTACATAGAAGTTGTAAGAAACTGGTTGTCTAGATGTAGTAGTAGATATAAGATGGAAGGGACTTTAGGCTTAAATCTTTCGAGAACTATGTGTTTATGGGATAAGTGTGAGTCAGTTCTTATATGAGTTTTGAAAAAGAAGTAAGCTATGTTTATTTGTGCAAAATGGATGGAAGGAGACCCTGTGGACAACCAGCCCAACCCACAGGAGACCAACCACCACCACCATGGGAGTTGACCAAACTGGTACAACACCAAACCGTCAACAACAACTACCATAATGAGGTCTTCCAGCCATTACCCTAAGGGCGACGAATGGCAGCTAGAATTGACGGATGTTGGCTCTGAGTGAGTTTCTAAGATAACACTCGCCCATTTTTCTAGGGATTTCTAACCCAATGAAGACTAATAGGCGAATTCGAAGGGTGAAAAAGATGTTTGACAGCATGAGGATTTTTGAAGATCTACAAATAGGCCTTGATATCTACCTATTGGAAGAAAAGGCAGAATACTGGTGGGATGTCATCATAAGAAGGAGGGAGGTGAATGAGATGACCTAGGAGGATTTTGACTAGGAGTTTAAAGACAAGTACTTGTCAGAGTCTATTAGGACTAGATGAGTACAAACTTTCTAGAGTAGTGTTAACATGATCGTGGTTCAACATGAGGCCAAGTTTGCGGAGTTATCTTGATATGCCCTAGAGTTTGTTTCATCCATGGCAAAGAATGTCAAGAGATTCAATCAAGGTTTGAGGCCTACCATTAGGGAAAAGCTCATAGCTTTAGAGATTCGGGAGTATAGGGATCTAGTTGAGAAAGCCACTCTAGCAGAGAAAGATACTAATGAAATCCACCGATATCCGCAAGGATGGGGAAGCCCAATTAGGACTGGAAGTAGCAGCGGTGGAATTTAGAGAACGACTCCATACCGTTACCCGGAGCAAGCTACCAAACGAAGAAGTCAACTTGTTTATGGATCTAGGGATTTTAGGAGAAGACAAGTGTTGACCTACAATCCTGTTTTGGATGTGCACGCATTGGCTATATTAGGAAAAACTATCCATTCGAACTACCACAAGGGCAGACCAGCCATATGTTGCACCAGTAGAACAGCTAGGCTGTGTGATAGTCAAATCAGAATAAACTCCCACTATAGAAAAGACCACAACAAAAGAACCCAGGAACTTGGGCATAGGGTGCCAACAACCAGGGTCAAGTCTTTGTCATGACCCATCCAGATGAGGATGCTTCCACTGCAGTTGTGGAATGTATTGTTCTTTTTTATAATTTTTGGGCACGTGTTTTATTTGATCTTGGTGTCACACAATCGTTTATACGCACCACACATGCTATTGTTTTGGGCTTGAAGTTTGATAACTTAGATAATTCATTGAGTGTCAACCTACCTACAAAGGAATGTTTGGACACACAAAGGGTATGTAAAGGTTATATACTTTGGCTTGGGGAGCAATAATTAATTTTGGATTTGGTGACAATGGAGATTAAGGGGTATGATGTCATATTTGAAATGGATCTATTGCCTGCCTATCATGACATTATGAATTGTTTTAGAAAATATGTGGTATTTCAACTATCAGGAGGTGTAATATTCAGTTTTACCAATGAGCAGAATTCTTCCCGCGTATTTTTTACTATAGGAAAAAAAAAATCTTGAAAGCTAAGGTAGGTAGTAGTTTTAGTTTCCTAGCTAACTTGTTGGGGGAAGAATAGGAGGTACCCTTAGATGAACTCATATCGGGGGTGTCGGACTTCCCTGATGTGTTCCCTAATGAACTACCTAGACTACCCTCCACAGAGAAAAGTTGAGTTTACCATCGACTTGTACCCAAGAACTAAACCTATATCCATTTCCCCTTACCGGACTGTACTATTGGAGTTGGAGTTAAAAAGGCAATTGGATCAATTACTTGCCATCAGGTTCATCCATTTGAGTATTTTATCTTGGGGTGCACCCATTCTTCTTGTGAAGAAGCATGATGAGACACTCAAACTATACCCAACTATAGGAAACTAAATCAGGTGACAATAAAGAATAATTTACCCTTAGCTCGTATCGATGACCTATTTGAACAGATGAGGGGTTCGAAGCATTATTCCAACATTAATCTTCGTATTGGGTACCACCAATTGAGAATAAAAGAGGAGGATATTTTCAAAATAGCTTTTAATACAATGTATAGTCACTTTGAATATGTAGTGATGCTTTTTGGACTATCCAATACTCCTATAGCATTCATGGACTTGATGCACCATGTATTTAGACCTTACCTAGATCAATTTGTCATTGTTTTCATTGATGACATATTTGATCTATTCTAAGGCACATGAGGAACATGCAAAACATATCTAGTTGGTGCTACACACACTAAGGGAGCATAAGTTGTATGTTGTGTGAGTTATGAATGAAGTAGGTAAAGTTTTTGGGGCATTTTGTGTCAAATCAAGGAATGGTTGTGGACCTTGCCAAAATTAAGGCAATGATGAAATGGGAACGACCCTAGAATGTGACTAAGATCCATAGTTTTTTGGGATTCACATGCTACTACTGAAAGTTTATGAAAGAATTTTATTCTGTTATCCATGCCTATGACTCGTCTCACGAAGAAAGGAAAGAAGTTTGTTTGGAATGACAATTGTTAGCAGGCATTCACTATTTTAAAGGAGAAATTGACCACATCACTGATACTTACTATTCTAGATAATGGTGAGCGTTACAATGTGTACACGGATGCCTCATTATGGGGACTAGGATGTGTATTGATGTAGAAAGGGAATATAGTTTGTATGTTTGAGACAATTGAAGGTTCACGAGCGAGAATTATCCTACACACAACTTAGAGCTTATAGTTGTGGTGTTTGCTCTCAAGTTGTGGTGATGTTCTCATTAGGGAGACATTTTTTAGGTCTACTAAGATCACAAGAATCTCTGGTATATTTTCACCTAAATGAGATGACCCTTTGTCAGAGTTGATGGATTGAGTACTTAGAAGATTATATGACTTTACATTGTGGACTATTATTCAGGGAGGACTAATATGGATACCCTTAGTAGGAAGTCTCATGGTGTGATAAATGGCATGATAGTGGTTAAGTGGAAGATGATTGAGGCATTGAATGACTTTGATCTTATGGCAAAAAAGAATAATGGTCGACCAAGTCTGTTCAATTTATTGGCTCAATCAATCTTTCGACAAAGGATTATAGAGCTACAGAGATTGAATCCCCATCTAGAATTGGTTTGACCTTGTTGGAGAATGGGAAACAATGGAGGAATGGTTCTTACAAAGGGAAGAGTTGAGTTACAAGGGAGATTGTGAGTACCAAATGATGCTCATTAAAGGAAGACATTTTAGAAAGAAGCATTGTTCCAAGTTTGTTATTCATCCGGGTAACACAAAGATGTATAGAGAGTGAAAAGGAAGTATTGGTGGAAGGGAATAAAAAGGAGGTTGTGAATGTTTGTGGTCGGATGTGGGGTAATGCCAGCAAGTGAAGGTAGAAATTAGAGGCTAGGAGAACTTCTATAATCCCAACCTATTCCTGAGTGGAAGTGAAACCATACATAATAGATTTTCTATCCAGGCTGCCT